>PVKS010001426.1:0-142365 GCA_004027875.1 Aplodontia rufa | reverse complement strand
TGAGAATTGCTTTTTCTATGTCTTTAAAGAACGACATAGGTATCTTTATAGGGATAGCATTAAATCTATATAAGGCTTTTGGTAGAATGGCCATTTTTATTATATTAATTCTGCCTATCCAAGAGCAAGGGATATCTTTCCATCTTCTTAGGTCATCTTGGATTTCGTTCTTCAGTGTTCGGTAATTTTCATTGAAGAGATCTTTGGTTTCCCTTGTTAGATTAATTCCCAAGTATTTTATTTTTTTCGAAGCTATTTTGAAAGGGACTGTATTCCTGAGTTCTTCTTCAGTCCTGTTATTATTGGTATATAGGAAAGCTTAAGGCTTTTGTCTTGGTGTTTCCATTTGTGTGGAATATTCTTTGCTGCATCAGTAAGTTCTTTAATTATTGTATTAAAGGCTATGGTCGTAGTGAGGCCTGCATTGGCTCTGTTTAAAATTGTCCCCTATTTCTTCTGCCAACCTTGTATTGCCCCATGTGTTCTCTGTTACTTTTCCCCCAGATCCTGGTTTTGCCTTCCTGTGTACTGTGTTATTTACTTAATTGTATATATTTCTTTTCCCATTACATTATAAACCATGCAGGGGAGGAATTTTGGTCTTTTATTTACTAATATACCAGAAATAAGGAATGGTATCTAGAAAATAGTTGGTGCTCACTAAATATCTGTTGAACAAATTAATGAATATGAGTTTGAAGTCCTTGGTTTTCAGTTTGTGTTTTTCATTTTATTACATATGTTTATAGTCTTATACGTAAAGGAATATTTTAATCTCTTCATTCTGAATCCTTTTACTCTATGAGGTAGGAGCTACTAATGTCAGTTTTTTTATACACAAGTAGATGGAGGCATTTAGAGGTTAAAAACTTCCCCAAAGTCACTGCATAGTAAAGGGAAGAACCAGGATTAGGATTTAGGCAATCTGCTACCTGAGTCTGATCTTAATTATGATATCATGCTGCTATTTTTATCTTAAGGAAATTAGCACTTTATCATGTGTGTTAAATATCATTTTTCCTGATTTTAATTTTTTAGATTTAGTGTTTTGGGTTTTTTTATTTTTTTAAAGAGAGAGGGACACAGAGAGAGAGAGACTGAGAGAATCAATTTTATTTATTCTTTCACATGGCTTCTTTGCTCCTAGACTTCGTTGTGTACGTGGTGCTGGGGTTTGAACTTGCAAACTTGTGTACTTGCGCATAGCCAAGCAAGTGCCATAACTGCTGAGCCACCACTCCAGCCCCAGTGTTTTGGTATTTTTTAACCTTCCAAAGTGTTTTTTATTTAGAAAAAAGATCTTTTAAGATTGTCCCTTGAGAGTTTTTCAAATTTATATTTAGAAGGGCCCTTCCTGATTCTAAGATTTTTTAAAAAAATTGTTCACTCCCCCCCATTTTGATTGGAAATATAAATTTAAGACAGTCATATAGATTATATAGTTTTATTAAATTGACAGCATCATTGGAATTTTGTTTGAGGAGGACAAGACCAAAAGTTAGAATAACATTTAGGATCCTAGCACTAATTCAGTTAAATTGTTTTAGAATAGCTTGTGGGGATGGACAATAAAAGACTATCGTCAAGAAATACTTATATAGGGGCTAGAGCGGTGGCTTGGCAATTATGGCGCTTGCGCGTCATGCCCAAGTACATGAGTTCAAACCCCGGCACCCACCTCCCCACGTACACAACTAAGTGTCAGAGCAACTAGAGTCATGTGAAAAACTCAGTAAAAATTGATTTTTTTTCCTCTCTCTCTCTCTCTCTCTCTCTCACTCTCACTGTCCTTCTCTCTTTAAAAAAAAAAAGAAAAGAAATACTTATATAAACTCTTCAGATCATTGTGATCAATTAGTCATTTAAAGGAAAGACTGGGAAAACTCCTCTCGGTTTCTGACTGATGATTTCAAGGAGAAGGAATGTGTTTGTTGTGCTATTTATTCATTGAATGAATTGCTTGAGATAGTTAAAACAGGAAAGAACAGGTTTGGAAGATAGAATGGCGTTCAGTTTTTGGCATGTTGAATTTGAGATGCTCAATGAATACCTTATTTTCAACACATATCTGTTAGGCTGTTTGGTAAATGAATCTTAGCTTAGGAAAGAAAACTAGTCTAGTGAGATTAGGTTTAAAGAGATAAGGTAGATGGCAGGCAGAAGCTATGAGTGCATGAGCTACTTTCCTTGGAAGCAACTTTAAAAGGTGTATGTGTGTGTGTGATGGGAGGGAGGGATATGCTATCATTTGTCTCAGAAAAATTCAGGTATTATAAAAGCAGGAAGTACTTAGAGTTCAACAAATATATCTATGTCAGCTTATACTTTCTGAATATTTCATTTGCATAAAAGTCAAATTTGGGGCTTCCTTGTTCTTCAGGAGACCTCAGGTAAAGTTGTGGCAGAAAGTAAATCAGAATGATTTTTCTTGGCAAGAAGGGATGGTGTTTGAGATCAAACAGATCTAGTTTTCAATCTGTCCGGCACTTTCTGGCTCTTGCAGTCTTGGGTAGTATAGTTCTTTCTCTAAATCTGTCAAGTGGAAATAATAGTTTTCTTTTAGCAAGGTTGATAACTTACCTAGGAAGTGGTAGAGATTAGCAGTAAAGTGTAGAAATATCCTAATATTTATAGTATACCTACTAAATTAAACATCTTATGATCTTTATTATCAGATCATTATATTTCTATCTGGCATGACAGTTGTGTTTTGAAGCCAGTTTTTCTATAGATAAATTGAAAAATGGGATTTCAAGTTATAGTTATTTTCAGATGTCTAGTGGTTTGAAAGGTTCAGTATATGCATAAAAATTTATGTTTTCCTATTGTTTAAAGCCAAAAATGAATCCTAAAGGTTTTTAAACCTGATAAACTGATTTATTCTTCATAAAATTCATGAGATTAGGAAGTATTATTTCTGCATATAACAGATGAGGAAATTGAGGTACACTGGAGCTAAAAAATAACTTCTTAAAGTTTTATAATTAGTAAGTGAAAAGAAAGGTTATGAAACTAGGCATTCTGGCTCCAGAGCTACTGTGCTCTGTTACATACTAATGAGTAGAGCTGTAGTGAGTTTCCTTGCCCTGGAGTAGATTCTTGGTTGACAGCCTCTCCACTCCTATCATCACTGCTGAACCCACTTGTAGAGATGTTGATATTCTTCTGTAGGTGTGTATCTGTCATATCACACTCACCTCTTGCATTTTAGAAAATAAAAGATGTTTCTGAAAAAAGCTTGTCCATGTTAACAGAGTGGATAGAAAAAAAAGAAAATGCACTGTTGGTCCTATGTGTATTGATTAGCTGATATTAGATAGTTGTGGAATTTCAGCAAGCTTTGTACACACCTTGTCTCGTTCAGTCTTAAAAGCAATCATGTGATAAACTTTAAGTGAAGAGACTGAAGTATAAAGAAATGTTGTCGGAGATTGCATAGCTAGGAAGCCTTAAGTTGTGGTGCTGTGGCTCAGAAGTTCATATTTTGAAATGCTGTGCCACAATGACTTGGTTTCCATTTAGATTTCGGAAAGTTCAGTTGGAAACTGAAATAGCCTGTTTCATAGTGTATTCTTTCTGTATACTGTGAATTCTAATTTTTGCATTTATTTATGATACCATTAAATGAGTGATACTAAATTAATTTGAATAAACCAAAGCATTTATATTTAGGAAAAAGACTTAAAGATATGATAATTAAAATACATTTTTAATGATCAAGAGAGGTCTCAGCACTTTTGCCTTATTTCCTGCCCACCTGTTATGTTTCTTAAGCTGATACTGGTAGGAAGTCCCAGTATTTCTTGCTTTTGCTCAGATGACCAGTGGTTGTATTCCCTACTGTCTCTAATAACTTCTAGTAGATAAGATGAGGGGCTGACTTGAAGATCTTACTTCAGGCATCTGTTAATTTCTGGATTTTGGTGAAGCTGTTGGGTATTGTTAACAAAAATGAACAATATTGGCACTAAGCTACATGTATCTGACAAGAAGTTGCAGAAAGATCAAGTTGGCCTAAAATGATTTAAACCTTGGACTGTGAAGATTGGCAGTGATTATATATCCTTTGATGACAGTGTTATTTTGTTGCTCATTTTGCTTTATTTTACTACTTTTGTAACTTCAGTTTTTTCATTGTTGTATTTGTTCATCTTTTTCACTTTTTATTTCCCTTATAGCTTAGGCCTTTTAAAGACACTGTAATTGAACAGTAGCATTAAAAGCAGTTTCCAGTTTCTGTTGTAGGGATTGGCTTAGAGACAGAACTGAAGGGTTCAGTGAAGAATAATCACTCAGCATGGCAGCCACAACTGTCCTTGGTTTCGTGTAATCCAAAGGAATGCCTCATAGATTTCTGGTGTTATGCCATATATTTAAACATTTTTATGTAACTTTATTTTAGGAATTACAGCCATGAATGAAGAAAATATAGATGGAACAAATGGATGTGGTAAAGTTCGAACTGGTACGCAGAATGAAGCAGCATTACTTGCTTTGATGGAAAAGACTGGTTACAACATGGTTCAAGAAAATGGGCAAAGGAAATTTGGTGGTCCTCCTCCAGGTGCGGTTTCCTTTATAGTCTTTTAAATTGCATCTTTAGTCATTTAGATGATGTGTATCTGTCCGCAAGTATCCCTAACATTAGCTTTCTCCTTATAAATGCTTTAAGACCTCACCATTCATTTTGAGGGGAATGAGGTAGATAGATTTTCTTATGCTTGTCTTACCCTTTCAGTTTTTTTCAGCACTGTTGTTAAAAAGCAGTTGAGAAAGAAGTTGGATTGGTTGAGCTGAGAAGTCAGGATTAGGATAGTGTGGAAAAATGTATTAAAAGAGGGGTAGTTTGCAGGGGCAGGGATTTGAAAGCAGTGGGTAGAGAATTGATGTTTATGCAGGAAAATCAGATTCAAACAGATAACAGTATTTTATCTTTCTACGAGTACAGCTTCTTTTTTTTTTTTTTTTGAACCCTCTAGTTAGCTTTATTAGACTTATATTTCTGGATTCCAGTTACCTCAGTGGCTGTATGTATCTCTTTCCTACTTTGCTCAACCCTCAATACATTGTAGCTGTACAGATTTCTGTACTGAATTTTGCTTGTAACGTCTAAAACTCTTTGTTTTTTTCTTCTTTAATGCCCTTCTCCAGATATTCCTCATGGCTCATTTTCTTATTTGTGCTTAAACTTCACATGCTCAGTACTTTACCTCCCGATTATTGGATTATTTCTTAAGTGGCTTGCTTTTTCTTCAATGCACTTACCATTTTTCCTTCTCTGTTGAATATCAGCATCATCAGAGAAGAGTGCTTATGTTGTCAGTGTTATATCTCCAACCCCTAAAATAGTGCATGTCACATTAGAGGCTCACAGCAAACTTGTTGAATGAATGAATAAATTATTCAGTAATGAATACATCTCTTTAGAGGTTTTTTGTTTTTTTTGTTTTTTTGTTTTTTTGGTCTTTCAGGTTGGGAAGGTCCACCTCCACCTAGAGGCTGTGAAGTTTTTGTAGGAAAAATACCTCGTGATATGTATGAAGATGAGTTAGTTCCTGTATTTGAAAGAGCTGGAAAGATATATGAGTTTCGACTTATGATGGAATTTAGTGGCGAAAATCGAGGTTATGCTTTTGTGATGTACACTACAAAAGAAGAAGCCCAGTTAGCCATCAGAATTCTTAATAATTATGAGATTCGACCGGGGAAATTTATTGGTGTGTGTGTAAGCTTGGATAATTGCAGATTATTTATTGGAGCTATTCCCAAGGAAAAAAAGAAAGAAGAAATTTTGGATGAAATGAAGAAAGTTACAGAAGGAGTTGTAGATGTCATTGTTTATCCAAGTGCAACTGATAAGACCAAAAATCGTGGTTTTGCATTCGTTGAATACGAATCTCACAGAGCTGCAGCTATGGCTAGGAGAAAACTAATTCCAGGTAAACTGATCTTTTAAAGTTCATCGTAGGTCATTATTAACAAAATGTGTAATGCCACTTAAACAGGAATAAAGAATTATTTGAGTAAGGAAGTAAAAAAAACAAATCATTCCTATAAAAATTAGGCATATTTATGATAATTTATCAGTTATAAATTATACAGTTTAATTGAGGTGTTAATTATTAACAAAAATACAAAGGGAATGAGTTTTTCTAATAAAGATCTAGCTTTTAAGAATAAAATCAATACCATTGTCTGGTGTAGTAACAATTGCCTATAACCCAAGCTACTTGGTAGTCTGAGGCTGTAGGATCCCAAGTTTGAGGCCTTCTTGGGACACTGAGCAAGACCCTGTCTCAAAATAAAAAATGATCTGGGGACATAGCTAAGTGGTAAAGCACCCAGGGACTGAGAAGCGGGTAGGGGATTCTGTCGTAAATTCTGATTAGGCTTGTTTAGTTAAAGCTTTTATGTGAATAGGAAATAAGTACTTTACTTAAATATAATGATATGTACTTGAGTTTTGGGTTCTTTGGAGAAGTAGTTTTACTTTATATTTTAAACTTATATTCTTTGTTCTAATTGTCTTCAAATTAATTCTTTTTTACAGGAACATTCCAACTATGGGGCCATACCATACAAGTAGATTGGGCTGATCCAGAGAAAGAAGTTGATGAGGAAACCATGCAGAGAGTTAAAGTTCTCTATGTAAGAAATTTAATGATCTCAACTACAGAGGAAACAATTAAAGCAGAATTCAATAAATTCAAGCCTGGTGCAGTTGAACGAGTAAAGAAACTTAGAGACTATGCTTTTGTTCACTTTTTCAACCGAGAAGATGCAGTGGCTGCTATGTCTGTTATGAATGGAAAATGTATAGATGGAGCAAGTATTGAGGTAACACTGGCAAAACCAGTAAATAAAGAAAACACTTGGCGACAGCATCTTAATGGTCAGATTAGCCCCAATTCTGAAAACCTGATTGTGTATGCTAACAAAGAAGAGAGCCACCCTAAAACTCTAGGCAAGCCACCAACTCTTCCTGCTCGTCTCAATGGTCAGCATAGCCCAAGCCCCCCTGAAATTGAGAGATGCACCTACCCTTTTTTTCCTGGAACAAAGCTTACTCCAATTAGTATGTATTCTTTAAAATCCAATCATTTTAATTCTGCAGTAATGCATTTGGATTATTACTGCAACAAGAATAATTGGGCACCACCAGAATATTATTTATATTCAACAACCAGTCAGGATGGGAAAGTACTTTTGGTATATAAAATAGTTATTCCTGCTATTGCAAATGGATCCCAGAGTTACTTCATGCCAGACAAACTCTGTACGACGTTAGAAGATGCAAAGGAACTGGCAGCCCAGTTTACATTACTGCATTTGGGTAAGTTTAAAAATATTTAAATGGTGTGGAATATGAAGTTAAAAAATATAATGATAGATTATAAATTTATTTTGAATTCTTAACTTTCATGCTGAGTAATGTGAATTTTATCTCAGTTTTATGAATTTATGATAAATTTTGTTCAAACTTGTCTTCTATGTAATGTTCCTACATTTAGCTTTCTAAGCATTGCTTACCTAGAAGACAATTTGGTTTTGATTTATTATAGAGTTCAGATCCCATTTCATTACTTTATTGCTTTTGTAATGATGAATTCTCATTTGATAAAAATTTCTTATGTATATTATGGGATTTATTATGTAAATTAATTAATTCTGCATAATTATTATGTAGTTCTGCAACTACATCTTTGATGAAGGCTACACATTGTTGTTTTTTTTTTTTTTGGTGTACAGGAGTAGGGAGGGAGTTAGTAAAATGAGAGGCATTTCATGTGGGTTATGTGTAGACCCAGCCTTATGCTTACCAATCTGGAAATTGTCATTATTATTCATGAAAGACAAAAAGCATCATTAAGACGTGCTTATGATCATTCTCTCTTAAAATTTTACACTTTTATAAAAGTAAGTTTACAGCATTTCAGGGATAATCATAAAGATACTCTGACTAAATACCTGACATTGTAATGAGAGACATGGCATTCTGGTGATACCTTACTTCCTTCATTTGTTAATTTTTTAATGCATCTGTGGATTTCAGTTGTCCAGAATAATATTTACTAGAAGAGTAGTGATTTCTTGGTCAACAGTAAGAGGGAAAGATCTTCTACTGAAGATTATAGTTCTTTTTTGATTTTAATCATCAAACTTTTAGCTCATTTATATGGTTTCAGAATCATAAATGAAATGGATATTCTCAAATTTATTCAGGAGAGGTAATCAAGAAGGAAAAGCTATCATAATGGAGAATAATTTTTATGCATTGTAAAAGTTATCTGTCATAGTTTTTTCCATACTGTTCTGAATATTTTCAAGAGATTTTGATTTGGATATCATCAAAACTTAGCACTGAAGATAGAGTTCCCTTCATAGAAACTTTTCAGTAATGTCTTTCAATAATAGTTTGGAGATATTTGGGAATTTAACAGTCATACATGTTAGTTCCTAGATATTGTTCCTTTTGATGCACAAAATAGAAGCTTTCCATTTTACTTAAGGATCTTATAAATAAAAGAAAATTAGATGAAAAATTAGGTGAATCACTAATGATTCAAATTAGAGTTCTTAGACAAAAATGGGTCAAATTATTCTTTTTGAGTTGGGTATAGGTCCTTAACTATTGAGCGAAGTTTTCCCAGGATCCTTGTGTCTCATCTACCATGGTAACGCTGGAACATTTTAAAATTGCTGTCTCTTACATATTGCCTTCCAAATTTACTTAAATGTCTAAGATTCTTAGAACATGGAAGTTTTTGTATGTAGACATGATTTGCTCATCTATCCCATAAAAAGATCAGATTCTATATGGAATCAGATTTTTCATCAACTTTTAACTCTTTTATTAGGATGTTTTTAAATTGAGTCTTAGGGCCTTAGTTAGCTATTACTGACCTTTACTTCCCTAAGAAAAGCCCTGCATGTATGTATACTGTTGCTAATTTGATTTAGGTTAGTGATGAATAAAATTAGCTTTAATAAATGAAATACTTAAGGGGTATATGCATTTTGCTTTAGTCATCTATTTCAGAATTTATCAACCTGTATCAAAGCTGCTTTTAATAAAATGTTGAACAGTTTGTATTTGATGTATTTCCTTGCTCTCTTCACTATTGGGGATAAGAGCTAATAGGTGTAACCAAGATTCAAATATAGAAATACCAAAAAGTTAGATTAAATCCTAGGGTCTATTTGGGTGTAATACACAAGGCCTAAGCCATGACTAGAGGCAGTAATAGAAAAATCCATATTGTTCTTGGGCAAGAAATATAAGTGAAGTTTGTTGAGTTAGCAGGAAATACTATATTTAAAAGGTAACTGAAGAGTAGAAGAGAAAGAGAATTCAGGAAAGCAGAAAAGCCAGAGATCCGGGATCTAAGAAATTTCCATCAGAAAACAAGTGTCAGGACTTCAGAGGTCATTAAAGCAGAGTCTGGAGCTATATGCAGCAGGAGGTTACATGTAGCCACATAGCAGATTAGAAATAAGTTGAATATTGTTTTAACAATGTTCTAGCTTACTTTTCCCCTCTGATAATATTGGAGCCTCTAATTGCACCTTCTTTTAGAGAAAGGTGGTAGTTTCATTTGGTAGTTTAGGGTTGAAATCAGTTGTTGGTAGTGGTATGTTATTAGAAAGGAAGTGTATGTAGTGTGCTATTCATATCCTGCTAAATGTTTCAGGGATTTAATTTTTCTGAAGTCTTGTGAGGTTGTTATTGGTTCTTGGATTCTCTCAAATAGAGTTTCTTATGTATTAAATCATCTTTTGGCTATGTTTTTTTAAAAAGAGAAATCTAATTTTCTAGTTAGTTTTTTAACTACTATTTTAAGATATTTTCTTTGGATGTAGTAATTTTAAAAAATTTTGTTTGGATATTCTTCTGTGAATCCTTTCTGTTTCATTCTTTTTTCAGGTATTATCTAATCTTACCTTGATTACAGGTAAGATTGTATGTGATACGAATAATTACCTTTTTATTTCAGATCAGTTTGAACATACTTCTGATATCCACATAATTTTGGAATTACCATTCCCATATTTTGTGTTTGCAAACTAAAAGAGGAAAAGAAAATTATTATGTACTTACATGACCATCATTAGTGTTATGAAAAACACACACCTTTTTAGAGCTAACAGGCACCTAAATGAATATTAGAAATTGGGGAGTTTAATTCTGGTGATCATTTAATGCTCTTACCAGAATCCCAGAAGTTCTTGGTTTACATAACTTACATGTTCCTTCTGAAGGGAGTTCTATTTTAAGCAAAATACTCTCAGATAGAAGAAATACCCTTAAATAAGCTGAAAACATATATTTTACTTCACAATTATAGATTGTCTCCATCTTTATAAGGTCAGAGAATAACTTCTCTTACGTCATTTGGAGCTGATCACCCATCCAGCAGGATAAGAAATTATATATTTACCTGACCATTTTTAGGAATCTGTAAGAATGAGGATCCTCTGTGACTCTTAATGGGGGATTAGGATGGATAGGTTCTGTATTAAACATTTGCTATATGGAGACATCTTGGATCATTAAGTATCATTTCTTATAAAGTCTTTTTTGTTTAGTAATTTTGCATCTGTTTAGTAATGGGTCAGACTGTCAATGTAAATGATAATCCGGCTTTAAGTTTGACTCTTTTGGATCTAGACCTTCCAATGTGGTACAGCTTTTCACTGGAGGATTCTTATAGTAGTAGGATAAGCAAAACAAGGAGATAAAGGAAAGTCCTGGAGAATACTTGTTGGAAGGAGAGAGGTAATCTTTGTGTGTTGATGTGAATTGACCTTAAATAATTTATTAAAAAATTAGGTGTAGACAAAGCATCTCTGCTTGTTTCTCTATGTAATGCTCACTGTTGTTAATGGCAAGTTTTTTCTTGTATGATGTTTTAGTAATCTTTTTGCTGCTGTGACCCAAGGACAAGAACAATTTTTGGAGGAAAAGGTTTTTTTAAGGGCTCATGGTTTCGAAGGACTTAATTTGTGGAAGGCTGGCTTCGTTCCTGAGGGCTTGAGGTGAGGCAGAAGAGCATGGCTGTAGCGAGCAGGGAGCTCAAGGCATCATGTTGGGGAAGCAGAGAGCAGCAATACCCCTACACCAGATATAGAATATATACCCCAAAGGCACGCCCCCAGTGACCCAGCGCCTGCAGCCACACCCTACCAGCTCACAGCTGCCTGTTTTCCCTGTAAGGGGATTAACTTCACTGATTGGGTTGAGGCCCTTAAAACCCAACCAATTCACTTCAGCTTACCTGAATTGCTTTTGGGGGACACCTCACATTCAAACCATAGCATAAGGCCACCTAAAACTTTAGTTTTTAAAAACAGAAATTGGAACCTCTGTATCACAAACTAGTTTGTGCCATTGATTTAATTACATCTGGTTTTTGTGCGGTTGTTCTGGCCATGACTGATGAAGTTTAAATTAAAGAGATCTTTTTTTAATATCTCTTATGGGATAAATGTGCTTTCCTAATCATTTCAGAGCTAAAGATAAATAAAGCATTGTTTTTTCTTTTAAGAAGTCAAGTCTAATGAAGGTAGAAGATATACAAATTGTATGCATATGTTATTTTGGGAATACAAAGCAGGGGGTACACTGGCCACCTAATTGAAGCTGTCAATTCTGAAGAGTGATTATGAGTAAACAGGTAAAACATGAGCAAACTTCTGTTAGAAAAATAGCATTGTGGTGGTGGGTTAGTGGCTGGCAGTGGTATATAGTATTTGGTTTAGAAATTTCAGTCAAATTTTAAGAATTAGAAAAATTGAAAAGATGTGGACATTAGTTAATTGAACTTCTGTTAGTCCTGTTTAAAACTTTGTGTTGTTTTCAGTACATTTGTATTGGCTGTACTTCAGTTTTCCTCAATGAAACTTAGTTTTTCTAGATTAATCTATCTTGATTTCTGTGGACCATTTTATTTGTGAATGTTCATCTTCAATATCCTTTTTTAATATTCAGTTTGTGGCTGACTTTTATGTCTCAATTGATTTGAAATAATATCAGCAGACTTTTTTTCAAGTCATTTAATGGTGAGATTATTTAGTATATTTAGACTGTGTATTTGTATTATTTACTGTCCTCTGTCATTTAATTTAGGGTTTGATTTCTGTTATTGTAATTTTTGAAAGCTATGAAATAGCAAGGTGAAAGTCATACTATTTTGGGAAATTGTCATCTGAAAAATAATTGGTGCTTTTTTTCTTATAAACTTATTATTTCCAGATTGATGGGCAGAAATGCAAAAATAAAAAAAAGTTAAAAATTTGCTAGTACATTTCTTCAAAATAAGGAGAAACTTTCTCCAGAGGTTTTTAAAAATTTATTAATTGTAGTAGACATTTAAGTTAAATATAAAATAACGGTTATTTTTAATTACAAATAGAAGAAATGCTTTCTGAAAGGTATTCTTTTCAGTTTTAATTACAGCTTTGATGATGTTACCTCAAACTGATTTAAATACAAAGATTTAAAAGTCACCTAGTTAAATGTTAGGTTTCAGAATCATCATTTTACACATTTGTTTTCATATGACCAAATGGTGAGACCAAAATTCCATTAACTCAACTATGTATCTTTGACCCTCCAAGAGGGAACAGTCCTCATGAAAAAGTATATGTATTGCTTTTGGCATTTTTCCCCTCCCCCTAAGACCCTTTGAATGATTATCTAATATTATTCATAATTCTCACTAACACTGTATTAAAGGACCATAAATAATGCATAAATTAGTGCTAAGAGAGAAGTAGCTTAATAAAATGAGTATCGAATAAAAGTGCAAGAATCCCGTAGTTTCAGCCACCAACAAAAGGTGTGACCTTAGTTTGCAGGTGAATCAGTCTTTGTGTATTTCAGTGCTTCACCTTTAAAACATTAGCCTTTTCTATGGTGAGCTCTGAGGACTCTTTTTTTTTTTTCCTCAAAAATTGATGGTTTTGTTTAAAGTACATGTTCAAAAATCTTGTGTTGGACCAAAAATAATATTTTAAAATGTTTTGTGTCTTTCAAAATATATTTGAATTCAAATAATTTAAAATCAAGAACTGATTTTCTAATAATTAATCCTTTGTCAGTTTAATATCCCTTGCATTGTAGAATTCAAAGCTTATTTTGGTCTTTTTCACAGCACAACGACTGGATCAAAAAATGAAAGATTCAGTCATCCAACTGTTTTATTTGTGTGGTGACACATACTTAATTTTTGGTTATTTTCTTCTCTATTTTGTCAAAATCAAGATTTTAAGAAATAAGTTTATTCAAATTTTTAAAATAATTTTTTAAGAGGATCAAGGAAAACAGTGATGTGAATTAAAACATATATGACCAGTGTTTGTTCCATAGTTATATTTATTAACTAAAGTAATTATTTTGATAAATATATTTATTCATACTTAATCCTTTCTTTAATGCATTTCTAAAATACTTGTTCTAGTACATTTGTTTTAACAGTAGTTATTGCTCTGTTAATAAATTGCATGTTTCATTTTGTCATTTAATTCATGTTTTTTAAAAATGATTTAAAAATATTTCCTACAATATCAATGTTGCATGTATTTTCCATTCTTAGATATCAATAGCAGTTCATGATTTTGCCACATGGTGTCGCCTAAATATATTTTTTTAATGTGGCTTGAAAAGAAATTTTAATGTATTGATTTTTAGCTCCTTTGTTTCTTTCTTATTTATTTATTTATTTTGGTGTTTGGTTTTTGAATCAGGAAAATCTGTGAGAAGCTGAACTAAGCCTTCTTCAATCTGTCATGCCTTCATTTCTGCTTCATATTTAGTATTTAGTAGACAGTAGTAGTTTATGCTCTAGCAATGTAATTTAGTGAATGGATTAGTGAATGGCTTTATTGTGATGAAGTTATTTTATGCTTCTAGTCACTTTAAAATTATTCCATATCAGTTGCTTTCACACCTTCTATTTAAAATTAAATATCTGATATATAATATTTCAACAATCGTAGAGTAATGAATTCTCTATCCTAGAGCAGCACATCTTTTCAGGACCTGGTGTTATGTTACCTCCAAGAATGGTATACTTCCCTGTATATTTTCAAAGCAAAACAAAAACCTTATTTTCCCCAACTGATTAGAAGCTTTAAGCCACCAGAATATTAATAACTATTTGGATCCTCTTGGTCCTTAATGTGATAGTATTTAGGTAAAGATTATTAATTATATGTGAGTCTTTATTTTTTCCTCATAAATTATCTGTGTATGGATTTCTATATACATATTTTTAAAATAAGAAAATAATGTTTGCGTGACTAAATTTAGTTTATTTACACATTACTTTGATCCAGTAAATATAATCTGTATACTATACTGATAAATGATTTCTACTGCAATTTTGTCTGTAAGTTTAGTTTCAAAAGTGTGTAGTAAAGGGGCGTGTGGTGGTGTAGCTTAATGGTAAAGTACATGCTTATCATGCACAGGCCCTGGACTCGGTCCCTAGCAAAACACACATGCACGCACGCACACACACATGGTTTGCAGGCCGAGATCATTAGAAAACACCGTTTGTTGTAATTATATTACCTGATAATATTATGAGTACACTCTGGAACCACTCTTCTGTTGTTTAAACAGAACATAATTAATTCAAGGGATTGGTCCTTTAATAAATAAACATAAATTAATACAAAATGTAAATCAAGATACAAAACTAGCTTCTTTTATATAGTAAATATCTGTTAGCCTTCACTTGACTTTTTATTTTGCACATATTTTGATTGTCTTTTGTTAGTTATTACTACTTTTCTTTAAACTTTTTTTTGTAATCCTGTTTTGTTTGAGGATTATTGTAACTCTATAAGCCTATTAACTTATTTTTTTCTTGTTAACTTTGTTTCAGCAATACTTGTTCCAGTCTACTTGTTTACTGACCAGACTATGGGGTAAACAAATGTTCATAGATTTGCAGCATGTGTGCCATATATATGGGTGACCTTTTTTTTTCTTTCTCCTGCTGCTCAAATTTTCGGTTCCAGGGAGATCAAAGTTATGGTTATGGATTATAAAAATATTGTTTTATTTGGGGCATAGAATTTAAGGTTCCACGTAAGTCGTCATGAATTTTTTTTTGTATCATCATGAATCTTTAAAAAAATTTTTAAATTATCTTCTGCACTATAAGGTTGTAACTTTTACCAAAAGTAAAAACAAAAAATTCAAGCAGAGAAATGTTCATTAATGGGTCTACATGTTTCATTGAGAAATTATGAATCCCTAGAAGGATTCCTTGGTAAGAAATTTTGGTATACTAAGATTGAAAGTAAGTGGGCTGGAGCAGTGTCTCAAGCAGTTTCGGTGCTTGCCTGGCAAGCACAGGGACCTGGGTTCAAACCCCAGCACCACATACACAACTAAGTGTTGGAGCAACGAAGGCCATGTGAAAAACTAAATAAGTTGTTAAAAAATATTTAAAAAAAAGATTGAAAGTAAGTGATGATGCCAGAGTATTAGAATATTATTTTTTCTCTTAAGAATTAGAGGATGGGGCTTGGTTTATAGCTCAGTGACAGAGCACTTGCTTAGCATGTGTGAGGTGCTGGGTTCAATCCTTAGTACCACATAAATATGAATAAGTTAAAGGTATTCTGCTCATCTATAACAGATTTTATTTTTAAGAATTAGAGGAGATTCTAACCAAAATACAATTACTTTGTAAATTACTCACTTAGTTTCTGAAGATGATGTACAAGTAGGATAAGATTTTCCCTCTTTATATCTTAATTTTTTCTTGATTTATTTAGTAGACTTAAGATTTTTAAGTCTACTAAAGTATTAAAATATATATAGTTTCCTGTGCCTCTTGTATATGTACCAGAATTAAAAAATACTCCTTTCGATTTTTAAGTCTTTATATTTTTATTTATTTTTATGGTTTATGCTACAGGCAGGGAGCTGCTACATTTAGTTAATATGACTTAGGGAGATTCCTGAACTTTTCATCAGTCTTTTTGGGGTCTCAGAAAGTAACTTAGGAGTGTTAAGTATGCTTTAAATTGAATTGGGGAAGTATTTCATTGCTTTAGATTTCATTTAAATTTTATGTAAAAATGATTTTTATTCTCAGTTCATTTGAAATTCTACGATAGGAGTTTTCTATCACAAACTTTTCTATAGTCCAACTTCAAGTATGTATATACACATATATAGTTAGATCTGAGGCATGAATACACTGAAACTTAATAATCTAAATGTGATTGGCTTATTTATATTTATTGATTATATGATTACATGCTATTTCAATTCAGGGAATTCACATAATTCTAAAAGTCCTGTTATAAAGCATAACTTTTAGGAGAGGTTAGAAAGATGTTCAGTTACCCCTCAGCCCATTTTCTTACTGGAGAGAGGTTACATTCTCTCATACTGGTATTCTACCTAAGTAGAACATTAATCTTCCCTGTCTTTACTCTCTTCCTTTTTATTGGTAGTGGATGGGTGATTCACTTTCATCTTTGCTTTATTTCACAAAATGTTTGAGTTATCTTTTATAAAAACACAAAATATATAAGGATGAAGTTTTTAAATTGGAGGATTTCAAGCATTGAGAAATTATGATTAAGAAAATAAAGTCAAGAAAAACTAAACAATATATCACTTAGACGTATGTGAATATATGATAAGATCATTTAAAAGTCAAGGGAATGGTTACCACTTGAAAAATTAAAATCATGAATATCTTAAGGCATAGAAGAAGAATTTAGGAAGAATGCAAAATGGATTTCCAAGACAAATTTATAAGTTTCTGTTTTTAAACATAGGTGGTGAATACATGTTTTTTTTTTAATTATGTAAGCCATATATCTCTACTATGTACATTCTTCAATTTGTATATTTGTTATTACATAAAACCAGTCAATAAAGAGTAAGAACTTATTTTATCAAAATCAGAACAAGATTAATGCTGCTCTATAAAGATTCTCAATTTTATATAATTCAGACAAAATAGGAAAGTTACCTAGTATCCAGACCAAACAGTTCTGCTCTGCTCAGATTTGATCTGGAATGTTTGCTTTTGGATACCACAATTTATTAAGCCTTGACAACTAGAGAGGGCTTGGAAAAACTGTAATGTGAAGTAGGGTAGTGAACAACTGAAATACTTGGGGCTGCTTAACCTGTAAATAACTGATATTTATACAGAGGGCACATGATTGCTATCTTCAGATGTCTGAAGAACTGACACATGGAACAAAGACTAGAAAGTATCTAACAAAGACTAGAAATACCTAATAGGAAAGTTTTAGGGAGGTATATTATGACACCATAATCCAGAACCATCTAAGCCTTTAAACTACAAACTCCGTATCCTTCAGTAAAATAATAATAATAATAATATATACCAAAAATCTATAATTTTTCAAAATTTATTTTAAATCTGTATTTGCAAATAAATGTATGGGGAAGGAGAAGTTTTTCCTAGACTCTTGAAGGTCGGAATGACTTGACCTAACACTACTTCCATTGCTGTTTTGAAGCCCACATTACCCTTTGCAACCTGTGATCCAAGAAAGTTTTATTTGGGTATCTGTTTTTCTGGAATGAATACCTCTTTATTATTATTATTCATTCCTTCAGGCTTTGTGCTTTCACTTTTGTTTATTAACTGGCAGCTAACTGGTTAATCCTTGTTAGTATAGGTTAATTCAATAAATGCTTATTCAACACTGTGCTTAAAGCTCATTGTAGGGAATCAGAATTGTTGCCTTTAGAAAGATTTCCTTCTGTTGAGGGAGACTGGTGTTCAGTGAGAGTTCTGATAAATGCTCTGAAGTAGTATAGGATGTTATGAGCATATATGATTGGATGACCCAACCGTATCTGGAATGATAGGATCAAGGAATGGAGTATTGCATTTTAGGAAGAATTTCAGCAAAAGGAAATACAGTACTTAAATTTAGTATAGCATATAGGAAAGAGAGAATGGAAGAGCATGGCATTGAAGCCAGATTTTTTGGGTTCACATTTTGGGTTTGTTAAAACTTGGGAAAACTGGGCTGGAGCGGTGACTCAGCAATGGAGCGCTTGCCTGGCATATGTGAGGACCCGGATTCGAACCCCAGCACCACATACACAACTAAGTGTCAGAGAAACAAAAACCAGATGAAAAAATAAAACTTGATTCTTTCTTTCTCTTTAAAATAAACAAAACTTGGAAAATTACTTCTCATGTGTAAAATGGGAATGATAACATTTTATTTCATCATTACAAGTATTAAATGAGTTAAACTTATTTATAATTTATATTTATGTTCATAATTTATATTCCTACTTTATGAATTCACATTTATAAATTTATATTTGTGCTCATAATTATTCAGGCAAAGTTCATTTCCATCACATGTAATAATACTAGTAGTAATAACAGTTAAGATTCTTTAAGCACTTACTATAATATATTCTGCTAAATGCCTTTACATTATATATATTCTCACAATTTTTTGAGGTAGAATTATTTTAATATTTACAAGTTGTTTTTGGTACCAGGGATTGAACCCGGGGTTGCTTAACCACTGAGCCACATCCCCAGCCCTTTTTTATTTTGAGACAGTCTTTTTTTTTTTTTTTTTTTAAAGAGAGAAGGATGGAGAGAGAGAGAGAATCATTTTCCATTGAGTTTTTTCACATGGCTTTTGTTGTTCCAACACTTAGTTGTGTACGTAGGTGCTGGGGGTTGAACCTGTGTACTTGCATATGCCAGGCAAGTGCTGTAACCTCCAAGCCTCTGTTCCAGCCCAGGGACAGAGTCTTGCTAAGTTGTTTAGGGCCTTGCTAAGCTCTGAGGCTGGCTTTGAACTTTCTATCCTCCTGCCTCAGCTTCCTGAGTCCCTGGGATTACAGGCATGCACCACCACACCTGGCACCAGTTTTTACTTTTAACAAATGATGTAGCAGACATTGGCAGGTTAATTTGCTCAAGATTCCAGTTAGCTAAGAGGCTGTACTCTTTTTTTTTTTTTTTTTTTTACCTCCAGGGCTGATGACTGAACTCGGGGCCTTGTGTGTGCTAGGCAAGCGCTCTGCCACTGAGCTAAATCCCCAACCCCTAAGAGGCTGTACTCTTAACTGTTATCCTCTGTATCTTTACCATACAGTTTCAGTGTCAACATTTGTCTAATATTAAACAGTTTTTAACAGACTCCGTGAACTTACAGAATATTATTGAAAGTTATTTTAAAAATTAAAATATTATGAGATGATGGGCTTTTGTCTATGCTTTAGCCCCTCTTCAGAGATAATTTTGACTTTTTATCAGTCCAAATCAGAGTTATTCATGTAAATACCTCTTTATTATTATTCATGCCTTTTAGGCTTTACCTTCTCATTTTTTGTTAACTGTCATCATCTGCCACCTTGACATAAATGACATTGGTCAGCAATGCTTATCCTACAATAAAGTTTAAAATCCCAAAGGTATCTTGTAAATAAGATATGTTCACCAGATTTTTCTAACTTAGAATGATTTTCTTAGGTTTTAACTGGATGTCCCAGGTCCATACTACACTGGTCTGGGATTGTAGGATGGCAGAATTCAGACAGGCAAGGTTTGCTTATATTTATTTCCTGGTCTTCTCAGTTTTATTCTCTGATTATATTGACAACATATCAACATATAGTCCAGTCACATAATTTATCAGTCTGGATATGTTTTAACTGTTTTTTTATTATTATTATTTTCTTGCTTAGGGACCTACTGTATCTTGGTGTTGTAGTATAATCAAATACTCTAAACTCCATATTCTCCTGCTTTGAATGCTCTATTGTTTGTCCCAGTCTTACTTAACCATAGGTGTGTACCTCCTGCTTAGATCATGTGTACATACCATGATTATTGGTAGTTCTAGGCCTTTCTTTGTGCTCTTCATTTTGCTTAGAATATTCTGGTACCCTCATCTGCTTATCTCTTTTGTTAAGCTTTTCTTGGGGAACACAGTAACCCCAACAGACTTGTTCTTTATAATATTACTCAATTGTTTGGTAATTTTTATGTTGATCTTTATTAGCAAAATTTTTGATCCATAAAGATTTTTAAAATTAGGGGACTCTGTACATGTATAATTCGTTGTTGCTATGCTCTGCATTATATAGGTGAGTACTGTGTCCTTTAGTACTCCTTTAGTAGTGATTTTTAAATAAATTGATCTATGCTATGAGGTTAAAAGATGTAGTTCAAGGAAAGAAATTTTGACTGTGCTTTGAGCAGAAAGAAAAAATTGGGAAAGAAATATCTAAGATGGAGTTGTCAGGTATAAGAACAATTATGAATTATAAATGATGGTTAATGGAATGATATGTGTATATCTATTTCAATTAAATAGAAATTTCTAATACGTAGTTTTCAAACTCCTCATGAAATGGTAGTTTCAATATAGTAGAAACTCTGTAAGTGAAGACTGAGTGCATATGGAGGAATTCATATTGGATATGTATACATTATGTGTGTGTATATGTATAAAATAGAAGAGATTATGGTTGTAGTAGTTGTTTTTGTTTTTGCAGTAGTGGGGATTGAACTTAAGTCCTTACACATGTTAGGCAAGTGCTCTACCACTAAGCTATATCCTCAACTTGTGGGTAGTTATTTTTAAGTCATTTGAGGAAGCCTTTGGTTTTATCTCTGTCAGTAAAATAGAGAATGTAATAGATCATATTACATATGATTTTATAATTAAATTCATTACACATCTACATTTATATCTAGTTGGCATACTAAAATTTTTAACATTTTACTAAATTTTCACAAATAGGAAACATTTGGCAATAGCTTACTGTATGTTATTTCTAATCTTAGTTTATACTAGCATTCCATTTCTTCGGTATTCTTCTACACAGATACAGGATGAGATGATGTTATTGTTCCTTCTAGTTCAGTTGCCTAGACACAGCAAAACAGGATGATGCCAGTTTAGCAGGTTTATGTTACACTGGAATCCTATGCATTCAGTTATTTTTTTTATCTTCAGAAGGACAAGTATAACATATCTGAGAGTTTGTAAAAAGTTTTTCATCTTTCATACCAGTTTCTTTAAAATTTATATGGAATTTTTCCTTTGACCAAAGGCCAGTAAAATCCTTAAATATACGGAATATGTTTGTACAGTTAGTGTTAAAGGACTTTTAAAATTTCTCATTACCTTTTTATAAAACAGTCATATACCTGCAATATCATGTCTTTTGGAAATTAATAAAAATTAAGATCCTTTAATTAATGGAATTCATATCTCATTTAACTTTCCTTTTGCTCCTACTCCTACATAATAGAAAACTAAAAATAATACAGTGATTCTCATTTTATAGGAAGTAGATAGATGTTTCTCATCTTTGAAGTATAATTTATTCTATTTTTATTCTTGACATTTGACATGCCTTTTGTTTTCCCTAATCTTTTTTATTGTCTTGATTAACATCTTTCTTATTTACTGAATAATCCATTTTGAAACAATTTCTCAGAACATATTTAACAATATTTAACAGTTGGAGCTTGACACAGTGTTGCACGCCTGTAATCCCAGCTGCTCTAGAGGCTGAGGCAGGAGGATCTTAAGTTCAAAGCCAACCTCAACAATTTAGCAAGACCCTAAGGAACTTAGATAGACCTTGTCTCAAAATAAAAAAAAGGGCTGAGGATGTGGCTCAGTGGTTAAGTGCCCTTGGGTTTAATCCCCAGTGCCAAAAGAAAAAAAGAATATATTTAACAGCTGGTACTTTTAAAAAATAAATGGCAGATTAAATTGTGCCAACACACAAGTACTAACCTTGTGTTTGACACTTGTGAGGCTCTGCTTATAGTTTTTGCTTTTGCCCTGAGAATCATCACCATTTCTTATATTCTCAATATTACTAAAGATTTAAGTCCAAGATTTAAAACCTAGATATTGGCAAGAATATAGAACAACTAGAACTCATATTTATATACGGCTAGCAAAGTGTAAACTGGTATAATCATTTTGAACAATTCGGCCTGTTTACTAAAGTTTTAAAAATGTGATTCCACTAACTGCACTCTACAGAAATGCTTGCACTGTTAACAGAAGTTTAGTTGTCATAAATTGATTGTTTAAATCCCACCATTGTTTCCTACTAAACTTGGCTCCCTTTCAAATTAAAGATTAATAGGAAAAAACGCAAGTGAAACTGTAGGTGGTAGGTAGTAAAGGCATTATGAAGAAAAGACTTGTTTTATATGTATCTATATATCTATATCTATTTTTATATATATATATATATTTTTTTTTTAAGAGGGACTGAGAGAGAGAGAGAATCAGTTTTATTTAGTTTTTTCTTGTGGCTTTTGTTGCTCTGAGACATTGTTCTGTATGTGGTGCTGGGGTTTGAACTCGTACTCGTGCATGCCAGGTGTGCACTGTAAGTGCTGAGCCACTGCTTCACCCTGACTTGTTCAATATTTAAGAGTATGTATTTCCATTTTGCATCTGTACTGAAAAATCACCATTATAGTTTAAATTGTTTTTATTTTGTATGTTTGTCTTTTAATAGTAACTTATAATCAGTGATTGTATATTTTATTGTATTACATCATCATCTTCATTATGCATATCACTGGCAGGTGTTTTATTCCCCTTTTTTGTTTTTTGTAGTTTTATGTCCTTTTTACTTTTTAAGTTACATGCAAACAGAAAGTGCAGATCACGTCAGCCAGGGAATTACCACAAGGGACTATATATCTAGTCATCCCAGGTGAAGAAAAAACATCAACACTCCAGATATCCTTCTAGATATTACCCTGACTCCTTTCCAAATGAAGCCACTCTTCAGACTTGTTGATCCTATGTGTTTTAAAATTTATACAACCTTTTATATACTCTTCTCTGTCTTCTTTTCAACATTCTATTTATAAGGATGATCCATGCTGTTTCTTTTAGCAACTCTGTTCATTCCTTCTCATTGATGCAAGTCATTCCATTGAAATGATATAATTTGTTTGCTGTTTCTATCGTTGATGGAAATATAAAATGCTCTCCCTTTGAGCTGTCTGAATAATGATGATATGCAAGATTTTGCAAATATACTTTTGTGGTTTTTTGATGATAATTTGGGGTCATATTTATAAAACTAGTACATAATACCATGTAGTTTTCCAAAGTGATTATTCTGATTTACACTTTGCTAGCAGTATATGGGTGTTCTAGTTGTTCTTTATTCTTGCTGATAATTAGGTATCAATATTTTTAAATTTGGAGATTTTGGCTAGCATATATTGCTATCTCACTGAGATTTTAATTTTTATATCACTGTCACTGATATTGAACATCTTTTAATAGAATTATAGGGCATTACGCTATCCTTTTGAAGAAATGTGTTTCTGAAATTTCTTGTCCCTTTATTCTCAAGGTTTGTTTGTTTTTTTCTTTATTAATATACAAGTTCTTTGATGTATATTTTGTAACTACTGTTTTTCACTGTGTGACTTCTTTTTACTCTCTTCCTGGTGTATCTTGGCATAACAGAAGTTTGTAATTTTAATGATTTAATTTTATCAGTATTTTAAAGTTGGTGCCGTTTGTGTCCTGTATAAGAAATCTTTATTTACTTCAGAGTTAAGAATTGTTCTATATTATCTATTAGAAACATTTATTAAATCTCCTAAATTTAGTGAAGCTATAAGTAAGCATTGAAGTTCTACACCCCTGCCAATATGAATATTCATTTACTCAGCACTGTTTATTGAAGACTGACATTTTTCCCATGGCTCTACAGTGGTATTTTAGGCTACACACACGTACCCCTATGTGCATACATGTATGTGCATGTCTTATTCTGTATTTTCTGTATTGTATTGATCGTTTTGTTCTTCCGTTAATGCTCCATTATCTTAACTGCATAATTTTATGAAAAGTTTTGATATTTGGTACAGAATGTTTTCCTACTTTAATTTTCTTCACAATTATCTTAGCTCTTCTTAGTTCTTGTACTTTGATACAAACTTTAGAATCATCTTGTAAATTTATATAAAAATCCTACTGGAATTTTGAATCCAAATGAATTCTGTAGATTCGTTCAGGAACTAAAAACATTTTTATAGAATCAGGACTCATGATTTATGAACGTGATTCATGATCCATTTAATTTAGGCTTTCTTAAATTTCTCGCAGACGTTCAGTAGTTTATTGTACAAATTAATCTTATTCCATCTTTCATTAGCTTTATTCCTAGGTGTTTAGTGTTTTTCAGTGCCATTGTAAAAGATGCTTTCTTTTACTTTTTTTAAGAAAGAGAGGGGCGGGGGAGAAAGAATCAATTCTATTTTTTCATCTGTTTAATGTTTTTCTGACATTTACTTATGTATTGTGCTGGGGTTCAAACCTGGGTGTTTGCATATGCAAGGCAAACGCTACCTCTCTAGCCCTCTTCTTTTACTTTTAATTTCTAATTGTTCCTACTTTATGTAAAAACAATTTATTTTTTAACATATTGAATAAAACTTCTTATTGAATTCCAGTGGTTTGACTCTACAGTACTTTAATTTTTCTACATACACAGTCATGTAAACTGCATTTATTGAGTTTTTTCTGCTTTTCTGTTCTTATGCTTTTTTCCTCTTGCCTAATTACACTGGTTAGAGCTGCTTGTACAGCATGATGATAAAGGCATCTGTATAAACTCAATATTTCTCCATTAAGGCAGGACGTTTGCTATAGCTTTTATTTATAGATGCCATTTATAACTTAAAGATAGTCTGTCCTGTTCCCAGGTTTTATGTTTTTTGCCATGAATGGATGAATTTTATCAAATTTTATCAAATATATTTCTGTATCTGTTTAGATTGTGTATAACATTATTATCTTACTCTTTTAATGTAGCAGATTACATTGATAACTGAGTTATATCAACTTTATTCTTAGGAATAAAATAAGCACATTTTGGTCATGCTGCATTATCCTTTTTGTATTTTCTATACTTTTTATATATTTTTTTAGAATGTTTATTGTCTCTGTTCATTTGTGAGATTGACCCATATATTTTCCTCATTAAAACAGTTTAGAAATTTTTTTCTCTTTTTCTCTGGAAGAATTTATGTAAGTGTGGTGTTAAATCTTCTCTGATTATATATGCACATCATTTAAGAAGCCTTCCATGTTAAACATTTTTAGTCTTTTATCATAATATGTACATTTTATTTTAAGGCTGTAAATTTCCCTCTTAAATATGTTTAAACCTATTTTTATACCTGTTTTATGTGTTTCATTTTTATCATCACTTCACAATACTTTGTTTTTCTTCTTGACTCATTGGCATTAATTTCTACACATGAAAAATATTGTCATAATTTTGTTACTCATTTTGCTGTAATTAGAAGGTATATTATGTATTATTTTAGTTTTTTTAGTGACAAAATATGTGTTAAATATGTGACAGTTAAAATGTGCTTGCAATTAATATTTGCAAGTGTATCAGTTTCCTAGTGGCTGCTAAGGCAAAATAGTACAAACTGGATGGCTTAAACCAGAGAAATTTATTTTCCCACATTCTGGAGGTAGGAAATAAAATCAAGCTGTTGGCATGACTGTGTTCCTTCTGAAGCCTACAGGATACAATCTTTCTTTGCCCTTTGTTGATTGTAGTTTTTGCCAACCATCCTGAAGTTCCTTTGATCATAGATGAATCATTCCAGTCACAGTCTCTGTCATAATATGGCTCTTTCCTATTGGTGTCTGTGTCTGCATATAGTGTTCTCTTCTCTCTACTGTTAAAGGATACCATTCACATTAGATTAAAGATCCACCTTATTCCAGTGTGACTTCATTTAAATTACATCTGCAGTGTTCTCACTTCCAAGGAGAGGAGGGTTATGTTCTGAGGGTTATGTACTGTGGATTCTGACTTAAACATAACTTTTGGGAACACAATTCAGTCCATAACAGCTATATATACTGTTTAGGTCAAGTTTGTTAGTCCAAATTTCTCTTTCATGGTTTTTTTAAAAAATCATCTTTATATTATCTATTACTTAGGGTTATGAAAATCACCCATTATAAACAGACTTGTGTTTCCCTCCTTTAGTTCTGTCAATTTTTACTTTATATATTTTGAGGTTATGCATTAGGTGCATAGAAATTTAGAATTTTATTTTCTTTTTGGTGAAGTGAACCTTTTATCATTATTTTTTGCCACTAAAAAATTTCTGCCTTAAAGGTTACTTTCTCTGAAACTGTAAGAACAAATTAATTCTTTTGGTAAGACTTTGTATATCATATATTTTCCCATTTTTCTAGTTTTCCTGTTTTTTGGCCTTAAGATGTGCCCAATTTATATTTAGGGCTTGTTGTTTGTCCAGAATCTGTCCTTGGAGTGTTTGCTCAGCTTACATTTATTGTATTTACTGATATGCTTCAGAGTAAGTCTTTTTTGTATTTTTTTCACACTTCTTGCTTTTTCTCAGATTATGTTTTTTTCTTTTCTTTGGCACTACTAGTCCTGCCTACGCTGTTCTTTTACTGATTACCCTGTAGACTACATCTGCATTCTTAACTTACTGAATTTTAATGTTAGTACTTTTACCATATTCTCAAAAGTACAAGGAACTTCTCATTAGCTCTTTTTATTTCTTGTTCCAATTTAAATACTGTAATTGACCTTATCTGTATACTTTATCCCTTATTTTAAACCTCACAATAACTAAATTATAATAATTTTTAGACAATATGCATTTATATTCATTTATACATTTATTATTTACTTTGTCTTTCATTTTATCCTATGTTTCCAAGCTTTTGCCAGAATTATTTATTTACTTTTCCTAAAAAACGCTTTCTTTTACATGGAGATGATAAATTATTTTAATTTTTGTTTGTCTGATTGTATTTTTTGTATACCTGCTCTCTGAAAGAATATTTTTGCTAGGTTAGTAGTCTTTTTGTTTTGAATTTGTTTTAAAAGGTCTAATTATTCTGTTTTCTTATTTCTTTTTTAAAGAGAGAGAAGGATGGTGAAAGAGAGACAGAGACAGAATCTATTTTTATTGAGTTTTTCACATGGCTTTCATTACACTAACACTTAGTTGTGTACATGGGTGCTGGGGTTCGAACCTATGTACTCCCGCATGCCGGGCAAGTGCTGTAACCACCAAGCCACAGCTTCAGCCCTAATTATTCTGTTTTCTAATAATTCTTTTGTACCATTTTCTCTTTCCTTATGGTACTCCAGTTATGCATATGGTAGAGCTTTTTATTCTGTCCCACATGTGAATTATGTTCATTCTATATTTTCTATTATTTTGTATATTTAGTCTGCATGTATTCTTAGCTGTCATTTGGTTTATGAATTATTTTTTTCATCTGTGTCTAACATGTTGATAAAAGCATGCATTTGGATTTCTCAGTTCTGTAATTTCATTTGACTCTTTTTATACTTTCAATTGTCTTCCAAAGTTTTTAGTCATTTATTTCCCTGCGTATATTGGACAATAGTTATTTTAATACTCAGATATAAAATTTTGTTATCTATGTACCCTGGAGGTGTGTTACTGATGACTGCTATTTTTGCTGCAGGTTTATTGTTTTATTTCCTGGTGTGCTTGATCATTTTTTTAATTGAATGCCAGATATTGCATGTGAAAATTGTAGAGATGATTTAAAAGTTAACATGCTGTTATCTTTATTTAGAGAATATTTATTTTGACATCAGAAAGGTGGTGAAAGGACTGGCAATCCTATTTTATAGCCAAGGAATTAAGAAGATACAAAGTTGAATTTAGTATGATAACGTTGGACTGCTTCTGGTTCAGTTTTCTCTGGGGTCTCGTCATGCCTTATTCATAGCTCCTTAGCTTTTACTTTTTGTCATCCTAGCCTAAGAAATTTGCCTTTTGTCACCTTCCCTTGCTTCTCATCTCCTTGGAAATTGAACAACCCTTGAAGGGAAAACATGTCTCCTAAAGAAGTGTACTCTTCTTGTCTGTCATAACTCTAATATGTCACAGCATTGGCTGATTTCAGTGCTTTGAGACAGATGCTGTTTAATGCTTAAAAAAAAGTTGATTAGTGTGATCTAGTTCATCATATGAAAACACAAGATACTACTTTTTTGGGCTGAGTTATAATCTTTAAACAGTTATTTAAAATCTGTAGATTTTTTTGTAGGGCATCAAACATCTCTTGTTTATATGTTTATGTTCAGTGTTTTTCTTTTTTTTTGGCATGGACTTGGATATACATCCTTTACAGAAAGCTTTAAGGCATATAAAAAGAAATTACCACTAAAATTGATGGATGCCCACAGTATGTGGTTAATGTAGGTTTCAAATAAAATTTGCTTAGATTTTTTTTTGCTCTCAGAAATAAGATAATCTCACTTAATTTTAAAATCCTTTCCTTACCTTAATAGAATAGTATTCCTTAGAAAGTCCCAACTTTTAAGAATTTAATTGGCTTAGAAAGATAAATGTTTTTTGTTAATGTATTAGCTATAATTTACATTTAGATATCAAAATAATGTTCTCTGTTCATCTTTGCAAAACTTCAGAACTGATAACTATTTGCCACTTGTTTTTTTCTCTAAATTAATTTTCTTATTTCCTGATCAAAAGGTTTTTAACTAAAGCTATCAAGGATTCCATGCACTTCCAAGATAGGGATAACATCACTCTAAAGACAATTCTTTTCTGTCTCCACTGCTTACAGACAGGGAACATAATCTCTTCAGCCTGGACCTGTGTAGAAGAATTTGGAGAAAATAAAACAGGTAAGAGAAAGTCTCTTAGGAATATTGGGATAAATCTAGTTTTTAGGAAACCAGTTTTAAGTTATGCTTTCGGATATAAGAAGAAATATTCAGAATTGTCTAATAAAATCTTGTGAAATATTTTGTTGGTACTATTTGTTACTTAATAGGTTCATTAAGCAGTTTCAAAGAAGTTAAACTTATTTCTATATTGTAGGCCTTTCAAAACTTTGAACATTCTAGTATACGCTGAATCACCGAGATTGTAAACATTTTTATAAATTATAGCTAGTTGGAGTTAGTATGCTATATTTAGATTATGTAGTACTCAAAATTATAAAAAAATGGAAGTCTGTTTTTTCTACTTTCTACATCAAATCAAAATCTTATTGGAACTATTTATAATAAAAGTAATGTTTATTAGAAGTCACTTTTTTTTTCTCACCAACCTGCTGGGAAAGATAAGCTAGTGGGAAGTTAAAGGTAGTTTATGATTTGAGTGAAGATTATTAATGTTTAGACTCCTTCATATATGTAGAAGCAAAGAAGATGTTAAGGTTCCAAGTAAGCAATGCATGTACCGGTTCTGTGTCCTTGTACTTCAGTTTCCTCACTGTCAAAGGGGATGAGAAGAGTACTGATAAAGGTATATTAAGGATTCAGTTGTATTGATCTTATATGTTTGGCACTAAGTGTTCAATAAATATTAACTATTATTATTATTGTAATAACCTAGGAAATACCCTACAAAGAGAAAAATACTACTATACTTGAGACTTGTAACTTTATTTTTGTCAGTCTTAAATTTTTGCCTAAAATTCAAATATGTGATGCTTGTCTCAGAACTACTTTCTTTACAACTTCTTATAGTTTAAATTTTGAGTTATAAGGACTGATTTTGCTGACAGAAATGAAACTTGAAAAGAGTTGCTCTATTTCCTAAGGCTTTTTATCTTCTCTTCACTTGTGCCCAAGTAGTTGATTTAGGAGCCACAATATATTATGAATTCTAAAGCCTAGATTGCTGTAGCTCCAGTCATAATTTTTCCTAAGGTTACTCTTCCACTATTTTCTTCCCATATATTTAGAAACTAATATTAAAAGGACTTAATTACCTCTTAGTACAAAGGTAGCAAACTTGAAACTCTAGAAAAAACTTGTTCTTTGAAGTAGGCATTTACTATTTCATTTTTGGTCCTTTTTGATTCTGTTTGTGTCTTGGCCTCTAGAGGCATTTAAATTTGTAATTGCTATGTTTTAACATATTTGAAGACCTTTTCTGTTTTGTTTTTAATGTTTTCTCATTATTTATTAACCCCCATTATAGTTCTTACCAAACTGATTTTCCAAGTTGTTCAGTGAAATAACTGTTTCTGTTTCTAATATCAAAAACATCTGGGGAAAGCTGTATTTTGTATTCCCCTTGTAAAATTATCATGAATGTTAGCTTATTAAATTAGTAAGGTAGCAATCTTTTCTTTTTTCAAGCTTTTCTACTTTAAATTTTTCCCACGATTATTTTGCTGAAGGATTCTTCTTTTAGAAGTGCTTATTCTTGAATTGTATGGGATGTAATTTGGAAACAGTGAAAGTAACTCAAAACACTTGGGTTTTGCTTCTTTGTGTGTTTATAACTTTATTGAGGTATAACTAAAATGCAATAAAATACCTAATTAAAGTATCACCTTGGTCCGTTTTGATTTATGTATATACATCTGTGAAATAACAATACAGACAAAAAAAATAAACATTTCCATCTCCTTTTAAAAAAATACTACATGCACCTTTGTAACCCATTCTTCCTTCTGCCTTCTTTCCCTGGCAAGCACTTAGTTTGCATTTTCTAGAATTTCAAACCCTTGATTTTGAAGGTTTAAATTGTAATCTTCACATAATTTACAGTAAAATAGCTTTAAAATAGCTGTGATCTCTTAAAAATAAAGGTACAAAATCTGACAATTACATGTGTTTATGCTAATTGTTATACACTGACAAAGTTTCACAGCAATATTTTAAAGCTGAAATCATCACTTTAGGATTATAAGGGAAAATATAAATCGAAAAAATATTTTGGTTTAAAAACAAAAGTCAATTTTTTTTCCCTAAAACAAGCTGAATAATAATAGAGAACTAAGCAGAACTTTATAAGGAAGCAGTTAATTGTAATTAACTTTCTTCTTCAGCCATTTTTTACTAAGATTAAAATATTCAGGGTCATCTTTAAAATCATCTTAAATTCATGAACTATTCTGAGTCTAGTCTTAGAAAAATGCATTGGTCTCTTCATGTGTACTACTTGACTTTTGCTGTTAGTAGCTTGATAAGGTACATTAAATAGAGAGTAAAAAATAGTTAATTGTAATAGGGAAGATGAGATAAAAGTGCCAGTGAATTTGGTATATATTTTCTTTTTTTTTTTTTTAAAGAGAGAAACAACTTTATTTAGTTTTTCACATGGCCTTAGTTGCTCCAACACTCAGTTGTGTACGTGGTGCTGGGGTTTGAACCCGGGTCCTTGTGCTTGCCAGGCAAGTGCTGAAACCGCTGAGCCACCGCTCCAGCCCCTGGTATATATTTTCTAGCTAAAAGTATACTGTACTTAAAAACTTCTAATCAAAATTTTTAATGTATCTTATAGGTATATAATCAGAAGTTTTAGAATTTTTTGTGTACTTCATAGTTAGCTCTTGGTTTTCTATACTAGAAGGGAAAGTACAAAATGTGAAAATAAGTATTATTTCCATATAGGAATATCTCTATATTTGAACCCATACATATTTTATATTCTGGGAAAGAACAGCATAGTAAAAAAATATTTTTTTCACAGATAGAATTTAGTAATTCAGTGAAAGAAAGTTACTCATTTATGATTATTGAATGTTAGAAATTGAAATAATGATGAAATGAGGACATTTAAAAATAATTTCAGTACAGATTCACAGAAATGTAAAGAAAAGCTTAATATATGTATTGAAGGCCTGAAAGTGTATTTCATAAATCAAAAGAGCAGGCGTTTCATCCTCATACATTCTGGTAAGAGTGCAAAAATGGTATAGCCACATTGCAAAAGTTTGGTAGTTCTTCAGAAATTGAGAGAGATTTACCAATACAACTCAGCAGTTCCATGCCTAGATATTTACTCAAGAGAATTGAAAACACATGTCCATGCAGAAACTTGTAAGCATTACTTCTTAGCATTATTCATAATAGCCCAAAGGTGGATACAATCTAAATATCTTTCAAATAATGAAAGGACAGATAAAATGTGGTTTATCCACATACTAGAATATTATTCAGCCATAAAAGGGAGTAGTGAAGTACTGATAACATCCTACATGTTAATATGGATAAACCTTGAAAACATATGCTAAGAAGCCAGTTACAATGACTACAGAAAATGTATGATTCTACATTGATATGAAAAGTCCAGAAAATGCAAGTTTATATTAACAAATTAGTGTTTGCTGGGATGGGTGGAAGATGGTATGAGTAAAAATGATTGCTAATGGTTACTGAGTTTCTGTTTAGGATGATGAAAATATGCTGGAGTTAGAGTAGTGTTAGTTGTGCAACCACTGAATGGTACATCAGAAAGAGGGGTGGAAGAGGTAGAATTCACATAGGTAGTGAGGAAAAGGAAGAAACCAATAAAGAGGAATATACTTTTAAGTGGAAACTTAGTCTAAAGAGTGGTCAGAAATAAAGTAAAAGACAAAGCCAAAAACTACAGGAGAAGATACTTTAACTCATGTTTAAGATTTTATTAAGAATTTCCCCCATCTTTAAGACAGAAAAGCAGCTCTGGAAATGCTGTTTTAGTCCAAATGTGCAAAATAGAATTGAATATAACGTGAGAAACAAATTGAGTAAATCAGTATGTCCATTGCTTATATTTTCACTGAGAAACATGTTGTTGGTATTCACTACCAGATGGTCTCTGTTAGACAGAAAAATATAGTAGAGCAAATTATAATAACTATATGAACAGTTAGTTGTATGTACTGCTAGTCTCCTCTGTCAGATGTGGCTACTTTCCTGTCCATTCCCGACACATCATCTGAACCTCTGAATTCAGGGTTCTTATGAGCCATTACTACTGAATTTGAATTGGAAATTGAGGTTAAATCTATGTTGTTGTTATATTTCCCCATATTTTATTGGTGCATTATAATTATATATAATGGTGGGATTCATTATTACATACTTGTATTTGCATAGGATATATTAATATAATTTGGTGTCAGTATCATTCCCCAGTATTTCCCCTTTACCTCTCTACCTACCTCCTCCTGGTCTCTTCTACTCTTCTGATTTTCCTTCAGTTTTCATGAGCTCCACCCCTTCCATCTTTTCTTCTGCTTGTTCCTCTCTAGCATCTACATATGAGAGAAAACATATGACACTTGATTTTCTGAGTTTGATTTGTTTTTTCTTGACATAGATCAGAGTTGTTTTTTGAAAGTATTTGTATTCATTTAGAATGAAAATATGAGCTTGTAGAAAATTTGATAAAAATACCATCTCTAATAATATATTAGATTGTTATATTTTTTCTTCAAATGAAATATTATAAAAATTAGCATATGAAACAAGGAATGAAGAGAACTTCACGGATTGAAATGGGAGGTGTGGGAATGGGTAGGTAGGTGGAAGTAAAATCCAGTTAGTTTATAGTAGTACCATCTGCTTTACTTCTGTCATCCCGCCTATATTAACCACTTGAGACCTTTTCTTTCAAAAACCCTGTTTAAGAATTGCCCAAGTGATTAAACTTGATCAAATGGAAATAATAATTTCCTAGGAATCAGGAAGCCTAATTTTAAATTTATTATTTTTCCAATCAGCTGTGAGAATATGGATCAATTACTTAACTTTCTTTTGTCTCTTATAATTCATCTGGAAGAGGTCTTTTGAATTAGAGACTTCTGTCTCAGCCTTTTTCTGCTCTGTGAATTTGGTCAAAAACTTAATTAGTATCAACAATAGAAAGACAAAGCCAATAAAATTGAGCAATAGGCTTGAACAGATTTTTACCAAAGATGTCCAAATGGGCAATAGCCTCATTGTTAGTTAAGGGAAATTAAAATTAAAACCACAATGAGATACAATTTCACATGCACTAGAATGAATTTGATTAAAAATGCCAGGTGCAGTGGCACACACATGTAATCCCAACCACTCAAGAGGCTTAGGCAAGAGGATCACAAGTTCAAAGCCAGAGTCAGCAGCACAAGGCCCTAATTAACTTAGCAAGACTCTCCCTATCACAAAGTAAAATATACAAAATGCTAGGGCTATGTCTCAGTGGTAAAAACCTCTGGATTCAATTCCTGGTACCCACCCCTCAAAATACTGGTAATACCAAATGTTAGGATATGTAGTAATTATCAAGAGGTCTTGCATTTTGTTGGTGTATATATATATATATGTATGTGTATGTGTATATATATATATATATATATATATATATATATATATATCTCACAGAGGAGAACTCATAAGATTTTTTTTTACATTACCCAGTAAGCCCATTCTCAGTTATTTACCTAAAACATACATACACAAAATGAAATTAAAACATTATTCACAGTTTGTATAAAAACATTCATAGCAGCTTTTTCTTAATAATCAAAACTTAAAAACAACTCAAATATTCATCAATACGTGAATAGAGAAATTGTTACATATTCATACAATGGAATAATAACAAAAGGAAATATATGAAATGTATGACATGAATGGATCTTAGAAATGATACTGAAAGAGGCACAAAATTAAAAAAAAAAAATAAAGTCCCCAAACAGTGAAACTGATCTGTGGTGATAGAAATCAGAAAGTGGTTACTTCCTGCAGAAAGGTTATTAACTGAAAAAGGGGCACAGGAAACTTCTGTATTGATGGATATGTTTTATATCTTGTTTTGGGTGTGCATTACATGGATTTATACAGATATGAGAACTCATTAAAATGAACACATGTATACGCATGTTATTGTGTGCAAATTGTACCTCGGTTATAACCATGAAGACAGTTGAATAACATGAAGCATAAAGTTTAAATTGTGAAGTTGGTGCTGTATCATTCCTTAAGAAAGGGAAAGGGCAGTACAGATCCCAGTCTGAGGCAGAAACAGTGGGAATGAAGAGCTAAGGATTTTCATTGGGAAGAAAAACCAGGGGTGGGCAAGTAAGTATATGCTAGGAATTTTAAGTCACGTTATTTTTTTTCTGTAAACATTAATGAGAATTTCAGTTATCTGTGATGTATAAATTATATGTGGGAAGAAAAACCAGGGGTGGGCAAGTAAGTATATGCTAGGAATTTTAAGTCACGTTATTTTTTTTCTGTAAACATTAATGAGAATTTCAGTTATCTGTGATGTATAAATTATATGTGAGATCTAAAGAAAACCTATTTCTACTTTCTAGGTTTTGCCCACTAGTTAAGTATTTTTAGTTTATATTTCATTCATTACCTTACTTGATCAGTATTTTGGTTTCTAATCTCCCAGATGTTTTTAGATTAAATGTATTACTAAGAATGTATTTAGATTAAATACATTCAGAAAAACATCTGGGAGATTAGAAACCAAAATACTGATCAAATAAGGTAATGAATGAAATATAAACTAAAAATACTTAACTAGTGGGCAAAACCTAGAAAGTAGAAATAGGTTTTCTTTAGATCTAAAATTTAGTTTTTGATATGCTTATAAAATCTTATGAACATCTGAAGTTTTTTATTGCCTAATTTTTGTAAGGGGGGGAGTTTTTCTCTGTTTATCCTACACAAATAAGTGCATGAGAATATCAGCATATATAATTTTATATTCAATTTAGTCTCCCTAAAATATAGGAATACATGAGTTGGTGTTTAAGCTAAAGGTTTAAATGAAAGGTTACAGTAGTGTACTGTCAAATGCAGATATGCTAAGCATTATGCTAGTTGCCAATTGTTGGTGTAGCTTCTTTTTGAAGTCTTTTGAAAATATCATCTGTATCCATATTTCATGAATAGGCTGCAATACTTCCCTCTTGAATAGATGTAAACTCAAAACAAAAGTGATTTCTCTTTGAAAACTACATTTCCTTATCTGCAGAAGTCTTCTCTTAAATCATGTTGTAGGGCCTAGAGAGGTGGCTCAGTGTTAAAGAACTTGTCCGGCATGCATGAGAACCCAGGTTTGAACCCCAGCACCACATACAAAACTTAAGTGTAAAAAATCCCCAAAAAACAGATGAAAAATATAAATTGGCTCTCCCCCCGCCCTAAAAATATCATGTTATAGATGATTTTACTGATAAAATTAAAGAGCTAGTGCATTGGAGGCATGTGGCTAGTAAGGAATTGACTGATTTAGAACTTGTAAAAATTGCAGTTACTGAATATATACACAATTTATGCACATTTTATATTATTTTGTTAAAATCTTGTAAGGTTGTTCAAAAATGAAAAATTAAAAAAAATTGCAGTTACAATATAGGAACGTTGTTTGAGTTTATACTCTACTTTTAGCACTCCTGCAAGTGAATTCTTAAAAAAAAAAAAAAGAAAAAAAGAAAAAAAAATTCTTTGATACCTGGAGTCATCCTATGTTGGAGGGTGGTAAAGCAGGTGGTATTAAAGTCATTCCTCATCCAGTTTCAAAATACTGAAAATATTTTGAACTGTATATTTTATATGTATTCATGTTTTCCTCAAACTGCTTTATTGATTTTATGGTATTATTCATAAAATTAAAAAGGTTATGAAATTATTTTGAGTTTTACAATGGTAGAAGTTAAGCCTATATTTAACTGATTTTTATTTTTTCCATTTTTTTCTTAACTAGGTCCTTTCTGATGTTGCTTGAGCTTATTCTTCTGCAGTTGATCTCATTCCTGTTGGCTAAACATTAAGTCCCATGACAACATTAATGCTTATGTGTTATAGGCCTCATTTATATAGTACCAGGATAGTATTATAGAAAAGAACAACTTTACATTTTAGATGACCTAATTCCTTTTCTTCCATTTCTAGAAGCATGATAACTTTTATAGTTATTTTATAGTCATTGTCACACTGGTTTATTCTACACTAAAGAACATAGTTGAGTTTTTGGAAACTTCAGGATTTGCAAATTTGGTCTTTAATATACACACGTATAATTATTACAATTAATGAAGCAGGAAATTATTGGTGCATAAGATGGATATTATTGTGGAGCATTAGTATTTCAAATATAATTATTTCTTAATAATTTGGGTTAATTTTTGGATATTTTTCTATTCTGTATAAGTTGATAATGGTTTCTTGAAGGTTATTTTATAAACATGATTCATTTTACTGTTTTGTGGTACCAGTAGGACTCTAATGTTATATTGGTGTGTTGAGTTTATAAACGTTTATGTTAGCATTTAAATAATGAAATATTGGACAGTTAGTTTCTACCAAATATTTCTGAAATCCAGAGGTAAAAGTTTCTACTGGTTTGATGCCTAATATAGTTTCAAAAAATAAAAAGCAACTATGAATTTGCTATTTTTTTATCATTTCTTCATGAACTGCCCCTTAGTGTCAGAACTGGAGAAGAGAAATCAGAGGTTCTCTTTTTCTGTGTTAAAAAATTATAAAAATAAAATCCAGGAGTGCATTTTAGTAAGATCTCTGAAGCACTGTGTTGGTGCAGGCAACATTAGTACTGATTTGATAAAACTAAGAATTTGCATTGCAGTCAATATGGAAATAATCTTTACCACCAGTCAGTATCATCAGGATTTTGAATGTTAGAACATTATGTTAAAATGTGATTTTAGTTTAATGCTTTAACTCTTTGAATTAAATTTATGTCCATAAAGATGTGCAGCATAATTGTTCATGTATTTATTTACAGACTACAATTTCCGTCGCAGCTCAATAAATAGTCTTTCCCCTGTTAGTGCTACCCTCTCTTCTGGGACTCCCAGCGTGCTTCCTTATACTTCAAGGCCTTATTCTTATCCAAGTTATCCCTTGTCACCAACAATATCTCTTGCTAATGGCAGCCATGTTGGACAACGACTATATATCTCCAATCAGGCCTCATTCTTCTGAAGAAAATCTGTAAACATTAGTATGAAAATTTCTTTGTGAAAAGCATGCAAATTAAAATATTGTTTTATTTGAGAATCGGGTTTGCACATTTGCCTTCAAAAATGATATACCAACATAATAAACATCAGTTATAATTCAGAATAACATAGAGTTGTAAAATTTATAAAAATGGAAAGTTTAAAAAGTTATTTAGTGGTTTAGCAAGCTACTATTCTTTTTAAACTTCTGAGATTTTCTTATAATTCCTGAGTGGGCAATAGATCCCAGTAATTTGTTATTTTTTGTATAACTTCGCAGTATAGCATTTCACAAATATAAACCACTTGAAGACAATGGTTATACTAGATTGATGACCAAGGATCGCTATCTGTATTGGATATTGGAACACTTATATAACCAGAAGCATTTAGCTATTATGTAAAAAGAAATGATGAGGCAAAAAGATTAATATGCACATTTTCTGCAGTACTAAGAAAAAGCAATCTAACATTGTGGTCCTTGAATATAACTAAATATTTTAGTTAATAATTATTTGTTACAAAAATTAATAATTTTGCTGTTAATATATTTTAAGGTTTTTATAGTTATGCTTCATTTGTGTTTTTGATATTCACTGTATTGTTTGAATAAGAAGTGTTATGGTTTTTTAATGTTGAAATCATGTGTTGTTTAATTTTTGTACTTGAATTCAAACTTTGACATTAAATATGTGATGCTTCTCATATGTGTGTTTTATTTTTATTAGAATGTATACACTCGCACATACACAAAACAGGTCTCATAATCATTGTGACCTTTGAGAACAGCTTTTCTTAATTCGTGTGTGGTCATAGGATCATTGGTTCAGTGTCTTCATGAAACCAAAGTTTGGGATATTACAGACAGAAAATTGTTTGCTTTGTAAAACAGTTTTAATAAAAAACATTTTCAGGCCCCAATAGAAATATCTGATAGACCCACTAAAGTTTCCCCCATTTACTTATGAATAATTAGTGAATTAGGTCATTTTGACTGTTCATTTGGTAATATCCATTGATAATAATTTATAATTATGTTTTCATAATTTATGCCAGTGATAAAAGTCAGGTATAAAATATTATCATTGTTTATTAACTCACTGCATCTGTACAGATCTAAGATTTGTATATATAGAATTTGAAATGGTTGCAAATAATTTTTCTTCCAACTTGGGCTTGTAGCAGAAATTCTATGAATAGTAAATTCATCATCTTGTAGTCCTCTAAAAGAAGGTTGATTCCACATGTGCTGTATGTAGTACTTACCTTTCTGGTTTACTCGAATTTTATAACTTAAATGAGCGTGGACACTATACTTGATTAGCATTATTTTTCACTACACAACTTTGTGTGTTGCACAGGTTTTGCTGTATAATTGGCATGTATATGACTCAGATACATATCACTCATTAAATAAACATAAAATGATTGTTTATTTTGTTGGGTATTTTGGTGATGTCCCTGTCATACACAGGTGACTCAGACTCTTAAGACAAAAGAAAAACAGATATTTACTTTTTCACAGAAATGTTTGGAATGACCCAAATCATAATTTTAAGTTTCCACATGACATTTCCACTTTGGAAAAAAATCTTAGAGAGCTTACCATCCTTACCAAGTGTTTGGAGATCTGTGGTAACAATGGGAAATATGTAAGCTTTGGTATCAGATTTGATTACCATTTTTGCCAAGTAACAGCTTTGAACTTAGACAGGTTTTTTTCCTTTTTTTTTTTTTTTTTTCATTTTCAGTACCGAGGATGGAACCTAGGGCCTTGTGCATGCTTGGCAAATTCTCTACCATTGCCATACTCCAAGCCCCTGAATTGGACAGTTCTTAGTCTGATACATACTTTTCACATTTGTAAAATGGTGATACATTTCTTATAAAGTTAAGACATTTGGCAAGTGGAAGGTACTCAAGCGAAAGCTGATATTTGGGTATATTTATATGAAGAGTGTAGTAGTCATTTCTTCGCAGTCTTTGATTCTTTCTGTTACCAGGAATATAGAAATCAGTACTTTTATTGAAAGCATCAACCCTTTCTGTGATGTTAATAGTTGTGCAGTTAATCTTACTCATATTGTATGAATTTTCATTTGATTTGTGAACATTATTTGCTGCCTTGTTTTTTTTTTTTGATGGGGGAGGAGAGGGGTACTGGGTATTGAACCTAGTGGTACTTAACCACTGAGCCACACCCCCACCCCATTGTTTTATTTCTCATTTTGAGATAAGGGTCTCACTAAGTTGCTCAGGGCATCACTAATTTGCTGAGGTTGGCTTTGAACTCATGATCCTCCTGTCTCAGCCTCCCAAGCTGCTGGAATTACAGGCATGTGCCAACTATGCCCGGTTGATGCCTTAATTTTTAAAGTGTAGATAATATAAGTCTATTACTTTAAATGAGGGCTTCCCTAATCTGTTGATTACAAGCTGTTGATAAATCTTAGCCATGATAATACCTCATTGGGCAGGGAAACATTCTCAAGATAGCATATGTCATTTTGTGTGCCACTTTTTGCAGAGAACTGTGGCTAATATGTGGGAGTGTGATCCGCTATGGAGCCATTTTCCATTTAGCTTTACATCCCCTCTAAAGAGAAAAGAAAGCATGCAGAAAGTTTAACTTTATCTCTCTCCGCTAGTTTGTTTTTATATTAAAATAGGAAAGTTTTCTGTAACAACTGAAGTTCTAGAAGCCATAATAGAAAAGGTTGACAAATGCAGTTTAAAATGAATAACCTTCATGGCAAGAAAGCACTATTAAGTTCTATCAAAAGAAAAATGATAAACTGGAAAAATATTTAAATATTATTTCATAAGTGGCTAATAAGTAAAAAATCAGTGACCCAATGGAAAAATGGATAAAATATATGAATAGGGAGATGTCAAATGGCCCTTAAACATAAAAAAGATGCTTTATCTCATTCACAATAAGATAAGTGCAAATAAAAAGTTCAGATAAATTTGAAAGTTCTGCAAATTTTCAGTGAACTCAAATTAGTGTTGTCACACATTGCCAATGAAATTATAAGTTGCTTTAATTCATACAACAATTTGGCAGCTATTGAGATTACAAATACATCTTTTGATCCAGCCGTCATACTTTTGAAAATATACTTGCATGTGTGTGTGAAATGATACATGTTCTGCTATTTATCATTGGGGAACTGCTTAAATAAAGAATACATTTATTAGTATACACTAATAAACTGTACAAAAGATAAAATCCGTATTTTCCCAATAGAATGGTAAGCATTAGTGTTCAAAAGAGGTTCAGAAATGTCTGTGTAATAAGGCAATATGTGATTTTGTGTAAAGAACAGGGAAAGAACACTTGTATATGTGTACTATGCACATAAAACTCTGGGAAGATACTCAGAAAACAAGTGGTCTTGACAGAAGTAGATGATATTACCCTGTAAAAGTCTGTTTTCTCCAGACAGTACAGTGATAAATAATTTTAACTGAAATGACACACAATTGCTCTTTGAAACAAAATGGAAGATCTTTTAAACATTAATCCATGTAGAAACACATTAGGAAAATTTGCACTGATCATTTTGAGTAGAAACCTGGGGAAAAATAAAGCTCTCCAGGAAGTTAACAGCACTGCAAGCACTGTACATTACTTTTGACTCATTGGGTCCAGTGGACTTGAAATGTTCGTCACTAATTATGTGTGTGGGCATGAAGCATTTTGAACCGCTGATGGGAAAAATCACATTGAAGGTCTCTAGGCGATTGTATCCCTTACAGACCCTGCATAGAAATTGGTAAACCTCTTAAGTTAGCAGATTGCACACATAAGAAAGGATGCATTGCCAGGAAAGGCTTGGGGCTTGCAGAATAGCTAGATTGGCTGAGTGGAGAAAGTCCTCTCTGAAGCCAGATCACAAAATCTGGGAGTTGGTAGCTAGTGCCTCTTGTGGCAAAACCCAGGCCTCACACCCTCAAATACAAAGAAAGAAGGAAACATAACACATTTAAAGGGACACAATCTACAGAAACCAACCCTCAAAAAAATGGGCAAATATGAATTATCAAAGAATTCAAAATAATCAGTAGGATGCTCAGTGAATTAAAAGGGAGCACAGATAGAAACCAAAATGAAATCAGAGAACTATATGAACCAAATGGAAATATCAGCAAAGAAGAACTATGAAGAAGAACCAAATAGGAATTTTGGAACTGAAAAGTACAATATTTGAATTGAAAAATTCACTGGAGATTGTTTAAAGCAAACTTTTGTCTAGCCAGAAGAAAGCATAGCAAACTCTGAAGACAGAATTTTGATATCACAGATATTTGTTGTGGCTAGTATTATAGAAAACTTTATGGCTTCGTTCTGTTGCCAGCATGTCACATATATAAGTGATATTTTAGAACAACAAAGATTTAAAGAGTGTTTACATAAATTAAGCCTCTCTTCACATTTGAACATCTGTCATTTTCATATAATAATAAAATTCCAAAATAAGCAATAGGAGCAATTTTCAGGAAATACAGAAGTAGCAAGCTGTGAGTCACCTCTCACCCCTAATTTGAAAGCTTTCATCCTTAGGGAGCTCATGTGTTCAGTCTGTAGACTGCTTATATTCATTCATTCAGCAGATATTCAATTTATGTCCACCACAATGGCTGTTGTAATTAGTAGTGGATATATAATAAGTGTACACTGTCCCTCTTTTCATAGGGAGAACTACTGATCAGTATATAAAAGCCTCTCCAGATCAAAGCTATTTTTCTTATTAACAAAGATATTACTAGGAACTATAAGTGTCCACATCATTTTTTTTTAGACTTTCAAAAAAAGTGAACATCAGGATTGCATGAAATCCTATATAGCAAAGACGTTAAAGTACCCCAGCTCCCTTTATTTAAATACATATTACAAAAGGGCTTTTAAGAATGTTTCTCAACCATAGATAAGGCTTAAAAGGCAATAATCAGGGAACACTGAAGTGAGGAAAGGAAACCATACTACCCTCCAATGAAGGATGTTTGACCCTTGAACTGGGTCTGTAGTCTCTTAATCCAATTTCACTTGAGTATCAGCTGCCTGGCCTTTTAAATTTTCCGGTATAATCAATGAAGTTAATTATCTTGGTTGTCAGTAAATAATTCTGTATAATGTACTGCATAAACTAGGAAAAATAATTCTCAAGTAGAGAAGGGGGCTTTTTCTAGGTAAAAAAGTAACAAATGCACTGGTGGTATGAGCCAGCGTCACATGCATAGAGAAATATAAGTTCAGATGGGACATACATTGCAGAATTGGAAGAGGAATGAGAATGAAGAAGAAGGAGACATGAAAAATAAAGCTCAGGCCATGGAGGGCCTACTAGGGAACTCATGCTTTGACCTGTTTCATGGGGAAACCACTTAGAACCTTAAATAGAGAAAGCAAAATATCTTACTCAAATTTATGAAAAATGCTTTAGTTGCCAAAAGAAGACTTTTAGAAGAAAAATGGAGTGAGGACTTAAGGACTAGAGCCCAGTTAGGAAGCTGTTCCAGTAATCTAGACAACAGGTGACACTATGAACTTTGAGTCAGAGGGAAAAGGATGAATTTAAAAGACAGAAGGGTGGACATAGAAGATCACTGTTTTAGTCAACTTTTTGTTGCTTTGACCAAAATACCTGATAGCTGACAGGAATAATTTAGAGGAGAAAAAGTTTGTCTTACCTCATGGTTTCAGAGATTCAATTCCTGGTCTGCTTACTCCACTGCTCTGAACTGACGGTGAGGCAGACCATCATGACAGAAGGGTATGGTGGAGGAATAGAGCTTAGAACATGGCAAACATGAAACTGTGCTCACCTGGACACAATTTAAACCCCAAAGACAACTCCAATGATCTACTTCGTCCAGTTACACCCTACCTGCCTACAGTTCCTGCCCACTTAATCCATATCAGTGGATTAATCCACCAATTAGGTTAGACCTCTCAAAATCTACTTATTTCACCTCTGAAAATTCTTTGTTTTATGCATGAGCTTTTGAGGGGACATCTCATATCTAAACCATATCACTGCGGAAAAGGGAAGAATACAGGGGAAGTTTTAAGCCTTCTTGTAAGATTAGACAGTATGCTGGGCATAATAAGTTGCCAGTTAGCTCCATTTCTTCTGTTTCTTTAATCCCTTGTAAGTATTGGAAAACTGAAAACTTTTTCCAGATTCCTGTGCATCTATCATTCTGTATTTGATTTAGGTTCTGCTAATGTGATACACTCACATGAGTTTTGAAATCTGGAGTTGATACAGAGGCCATCTTCACATTGCTTTGCCTTCTGGTGAGAATAATTGGGTGTAGGTGTGTTTTCAGTAGTAGACACCAAGTTCTACTGGCTAGTCACCATCTTTGTGGGTGTGAGGCAGTTGTATAGGCAGCAGCTGTAATAATAGTACCACCATTTGTCTAATCTCTGAATTACCACTAGGAGAGGGGATCCTGAAAACTAAATTTGCAATGGTGGGCTCTTGCAAATTTTTAAGTAGTCAATTTTCTATTTTAAATAGCTTTTAGCAAGAAAACCCTAGGGACTTACATCCCTTGGGTATGGGGCAGCCATTTCTACTAAACTGATAATTATATGCACACTCACTGAGTACCAAAGATTTTAATCTTTGTGGAGAAATAAGCTGGAAGATTGAAACCTGTTTAGTTCTATGTGGGTGAAATTTCAAATGTATCAAGAAAAATTCTTTAAAATATAGAAAATAAATACCATTGGATTCTTATCTTACATGATATGACAAAATAGAAAACCTAAGTGGATGGATAAATAAGATGTTAAATATTGAATACATAAACATGTACTCTCCAGGATGGTAGAATAATCCTGGATGTAAAAACGAGCCTCATTGACACATTATAGGAAACACTTGCAAATTAGCCTGTTTTCTCAAACATCTCCTTGAATACTCACACCCTGAAACTCTTAATGGTATACAATCGGTGAGTCCATGGCTGTTCAGAGGGCAAACCAGAAGAAAAAAGTCAAGCTTTAAGCTTCTGTTTGAAGTACGTGGGAAGGAGGAAATAATGAGTATGTCCCCTTCATCCAGATTTGTGAAAATTTATGCAAAAGAATGCATTTTAGGCCAGGAGTGGTGGCATATGCTTATAATGCCAGTGACCCAAGAGGCTGAGCAGAAAGATCAGTTCAAGGCCAGCCTGGGCAAACTTAACAAGGTTCTGTCTCAAAAAAAGAAGCAGCTCAGTGATAGAGTACTCCTGGGTTCTATTCCCAGTACCAAAAATAATGAGAAAAGAAGGAAGGAAGGAAGGGAGGGAGGGAGGAAGGAGAAAGAATACAGCTCAGTGGCCACTTGCCCCAAGCTACCTTCCCTCATAAGCCCTGGACAGAGGTGGGGGCAATGTTTCCCCCGGCAAATAAAGAATAGTGACTGCTTCATAAGTGTCTTTCCGTAACAGCTTGTGAAATGACCTGAATATTCCTGCAGGGGGAAACATCTCCCAGTTTAAGAAGAAAAAATTATGTTAAGCTCCACAATGTCAGCAATTTGATTTAATAAGAACCATGATCTTTTAAAATAAATGTTGTAACATGTGTTCTTGGTTCCTATTCTGTTTATCTTGATTGAAGATTCTATCATATTCTTTTTTTAGTAAAAAAAAGGACTTCGAAAGAATATGGGTCATCTTAAGTAACTCCTTGTTGACCTTTGTATAATATTTATGGCACACTCAGTTCTTGGATAGGCTTTATAATCTAAGAACGTAATTGACTCCCTACTGTAATTGATTGGTAAATCTACAGAGATAGAAAAAGCTACTAGCATAAGAAGTAAAGGCCAATGAAATAAGTGAGACATTCAGAAAATAGAATGGGAATAGTCCATTCCTTCAAAAATTTCATCAGTTGAAATTTATTGACCACCTTCCATCTGGGAGTCACTGTGTTATGTGCTGGGGATAGCACATGATGTTTTTGACTTTGAATTCAAAGTGAAAGGTTATTAATGTTTCATAGAAGAGCATTTTAATGTTTCCATCGTCTTGTTTTATTTTTCATTTGTTTGCTTTTTTGGTGTGGTGCTGTGAATGAATCCCATGGGTGCTCTACCACTGAGCTACATCCCCAGTCCTTTTTATTTTTTTATTTTGAGACAGGGTCTCACTAAATTGTCAAGGCTGACCTTAAGCTTGTCATCCTCCGCCTCAGCCTCTGGAGTTGCTGGGGTTACAGGTGTACACCACAGTGACAGCTTCATTCTGATTTTTAAAGCATTTTTTCAGAAAGATAAATGGTATATGTTTTTGTCTTCTGATTTTACCTTTGAGACTAAAGAGTTCACTTTTACTTTCTTTATGACATTTCACTTGGTTCTCAATTACCTAGTATTCATACCCAGAGATATTTGCCAGATCTTCACTTCCTTCAACTTTCCTGAATTATTTAATTCCTAAAAGGCTTTATATGTGTTTGCTCTGCAAGGCAATTTCATATGTCCTATTTTCTTTAATCCTCCTGCATACCCTCTCATGTTAGCCCTTCAGTGAAGCTGAGCTACAATGAAATCATGTGAATTGACAAGGATCTATTCTTTCTCCCCATATTTAAGTATATTACCAAAAATGGTGTTGTTGTTATTGTTATTTGGATCTTTTTCTTTACAAGATGCTCTTGATATCCCCTGATATATAAAATTTAACAGATAAGCCAGTGAACTGATTATCTCCTACGCCAATCATTTTCCCAGCCTACTATATTAACATGGTTTTTGCTCTTCAGGCCATTGTAGTTCAAAATCCTGATCCTCTTGTTTGTGACAGATACAAAGTCAGTCCCAAAGTTCCCCATTTTTCTCCAAATGTTTCTTGCTTTTCTCCCATTCTGTTGGTCGGCTAGGGTATGAATTAAGAGGTATTATTAATAAATATAAAAATACTCTGTCAGGTAAGTGGTATAAAGAAAAGGATAGATGAAAGTGAGTGGAAAGGCCATTCCATGCAGGGAAGAGTGCGACACTGGAAGGTAATTGAAGAAGGCAGCACTGAGGTCTAGATATTGATCAAGGCAGAAACTGCAGGCACATTCATTTCAGCCCAAAGAAGGACAATACCAGGGGCCTTTGGTGCCAGAACTTCCTGTAGAGCTGGCTGAGGAGAGCAGACACACCTGTGTAGATCAACACCTTTCCCTCTGTCCCATAGGTGTAGACACTACGGACACTCCTTAATAAGTATTCTGAACATAGAACTCCACCTTGGAGTCTGCTCTCCAGAGAACCCTTCCTGACTGTTGGTGCCAAGAGCCTGCAAAGAAATCAAATTGTAAGGTGGGACTTTGGAGCTAAATCACTCACAGCTGAGCTGCCACCAAGACCCCCATCTTTAGCAGGTGGAGTGCAGATAGCTTCTGATACTTGCAGGTCCTTCTGCTATTAAAACTTACACAGATGGTGAGTCAAAGTGGCATGTCAGGTGAAAGCAGTGCACTAGCTGGTGCAATGTATCATGCTTGAAAAGTAGGGAGGTGTGCGAGGCCCTGGGTTCAATCCTCAGAACCAAACAAAAAACAAAAAGAAGGACTTAATGGTAACTTTAAGAAAAATAGTTGATGGCTTCAGGAAAGCTTGATTGATGTGCTTAATAAAGATACTTAAAGGCTCAGAGTCTTTAATAGGTATTGAAAATCAAACATGAAAACTGTAAGGCCTAGTTATCTTACAAAAAACCCTTAATCTACTGAAGAGGGAGATAAGAGAAAACTGTGGGCCTTCCTGGGACCTAATTGTCACTCAGTTCCAAAAAGTTTTAAACTCCAAGAGCTAGGGGTGTAGCTCAGTGGTAGATTGCCTATTTAATGTGCATGAGGCCCTGGATTTGATCCCCAGCACCACAAAGAAAGAAAACCAAAGGGGAAAAAAATTTGCACCCAAAGTGGGTGGCTGTAGACAGGTTAGAGCCAAAGGGGAGAAAGAATAGGATCCTGATTCTCCTGAATTCTCTAAGCCTGAACTAGCCCCACTCTCCTGTCACTATCTAGCACCCTCCTATGGCTGAAGACAAAGCAAGGCAACTCTTCTGAAAGAAAACATGATCCTCCCTTGGAGCTTCCCCACGCCCTCCCTTCCTGACCTGAAGGCCTTAGACCCAGGATTGTCTCAGCATAACCCAGCTGGGAAGTATGTGCTGGCCTGATGGGGGAGGAAAGAGAACATGCCTCAAAGGTGCTATAAGACTTAGCATGTACTGCCAGGAGTCAGGAGAGGATGAATGGGACTGGATCCCTGTTTCATTCCTGAGTGCAAGGAAAACACTAAAACCCCATATTCCCGAAGTGCCCCTCTTCCTTACAAATAGCCTAGCCAAGTTAAGGGAAATAGGAGAGTGAGTGGTCTGAATATCCAGATAAATATTATTTCAAAGACACTGTCTTTTTCTCATATATGCTGGGAAGTAGAGGAAGTTAGTGTTATATGTAAAAAGTTGTTTCCTTTCACATGCCAAATTCCTTGGGCTATTCATCATACAAAGGGATAAAACAAGTTAAGGCAGTGATGTAACTGGTGTGAAACAGAGCACCATGGAGAGGAGGTGCTTGTCCAGCCAGCTACCACTGGACAGAGTTGTGTGGGATGGAGGTGTCATTTTCTGGTGAAGTACCGGAGGCATGATGTGACACTGAGGTATACCTGTCTAGCACTTTCCCACTAGACTTTCTGGTAAAACACCCATCCAGGCCATCACCACTTGACCTTCCCCATAAACCTTGTCTTGCATTCCATCTCAGGTGTCTTCTTTGGTCTCTCGGCAACCTGTCCCACTGCCCTAGCACAACTGTGCTATGGGCAGCACAAATCTAAATGTGCTTGATTATACAAAATTGACTATCAGAGAATTTATTGATTCGTGAGCACTCTTCAGTCATAACAAGATTTAACACACTGTCAAGGATCCCAGAAGGTGGTATGAATTCATATGAGGTTGGATGCTAGGTGCCAGGGCAGCGATGCTCAAGTTGAAAGGTGAAGAGGGGTGGGGTTACGGCTGGGTACACAGGCTCCTCCTGGATTGTTGGCCTGGCCTCACCACTGCTTTTACTGCTGTTGCTCAGCCATCGTTGCAAACTTCCTCATGACCCCCAAAGACACTGCTCCCCAAACTCCTACTTCCAGCACACAGGCTTTAAGCTTCTAAGAGCTAACTTTGGGAAAGCTCATTCTTGCCTTGTTTTTATATGATAGAAGTCAAGATAAATCTACTTGGGACTTGCTTATTGGACATTTCTTCAAGACTAACTTCCCTGTGTGTCTCTCCAAGCAGAAATTGTCCTAATAAGAATACAGATCTGAGAGGATCAAAAAATTGTCATAAAATTTATGTTTTTTGCCTCCTCTACCCCTATCAGCTCAGCCTAAAATGAGGATCCCAAAGCTGAACTCTTATCATCTCTCTTCGTGTATATTTTCATCAAGAGAATGGAAGAGGGTTTTTCAGCTAGATGACCACGTGGTTGGAGATTTCATACAAGGTGAACAATCTCTGAAGGTATGAAATCCTGAAATAACATATTTTTGAGGAACTCTGGCTGGAGCCTAGAGTGTGATAATAGGAATAGTATGCTGTAAAGCAAGAGAGTTAAGCTAGGGAAATTACCCCAGGGTTCATAAACAAAACTCAGTAGTTTGGGTCCTAACTTCAGGAGAGTGGGGAAGAAAAGGGAGAGTTTTGTTCAAAGCTGAAATATCATAACAGTATACCCATTAGAGTCTGGAGAATGATTTGAAAGGAGAGATTTTATTTAGTAACTTTTTCATATTTATTATAACCATATTTATAAAAATGTGTAAATTATAAATACGTAGTTATAATTGATTTACTTTATAAAATTATATTTCATAAATATTAACATTTATTAAGTATCTTTTAAATAAAGTATCAAATAAATAAATAGCATGTGCTAATGTGCTGAAGAGGTGATGCCAAAATCACAGACCAGACTCCTATCCTCCATATTGGAGAAGTTCATAGCCCCCAAGGAGGCCCATGGTAAAGCTAGCATAAGGCTTGCAATTTAAACTTGCAGAATGAATGTGTTAACAGGCTTAAGGACCCCAAGATTGCATAGGTCAAAAGATGGAGTGCAGTTGCAGAAGACTGAGGAACATGAGAGCCATGCACGGTGAGAGCCGTAGAGTTGGGGAAGTGCCTAGGGAGCAGCGAGGACCTTCAGCACATTTATAGTGCAGCAGTTGTGTTGCTGCTCAGCACTGTGAGCCAGAAGGTCAGACTATCTGCTCAGCCTGGAGTGCTGTTTTCCTCTCTCACCTTTGTGTCAAAAATCTATTCATATTTTAAAGCCCATGTTAGGTGTCTTCTCCAAAGCTCCTTCCTGATTCAAAGTTGGAATTGAATTCACACTTCTGAATTCACTGTTCGCATAATGTTTTTACTACTTGATATTATTCTACTTGATATGGATCCTGCTGTGAACGTGCATTCCTATCTTCTCCACTGTGTTTAGGTAGAAATCATCTTATGAGATTTTTAACCTTCTATTGCAAAGAATAGTCCCAAGCACCTACAGAGTGTTATTAATTTAATTGGAAAATGACTCAAATCCCAGGTTAGAGAATTTAGATTAGTTAGGTTGTGTTTCTTTTTTCTTTTCTTTTTTCTTGTCTGGTAATTAAATTCAAAGTAGACCCAAGTTCTGTGGGCTCCCCACGCGCTTCACAGGGCCTTTTGCACAGGGCCTTTTGCTAGGGTGTGATTCTGCCCCTTTTGCAAAGTCACTACTTACTAAATTGTGCGTGATTGCATTGCGTTGTCCCCTACTGTTAACTTTTCTGTTATTATGATTTAGTAAATTGTGTTTTGTTAAGTAGAAACAAATAAATTTTGAAAAAGGAAGTACTTACAAGAAGTGAATATGCACAACTTTTGTAATAAAAATATAGCACTGTGGTAAGAGGCCATTATAAAGGAAAAAATTGATACCAGATTCTACCAGTTGTAGTGATAGGGTATTAGGGTATTAGTGCTCAGAATGCATCTTGAGAACTCTTGCAGGAAAAAATGGGCCCATCTCTCTCTCTCTCTCTCTCTCTCTCTATATATATATATATATATATATAGTGACGTCTGGTCTGTAAGGACACTGCTAGCAATGCTTTACAGAAATCTTCCTTTATGATTACACAGGTTAAATTTCTGGACAAATCCATGGGTCATTGATAATTGTATGCACTGGGTTGTAGAATATACTCCTAACAGCAGAAAACTTCCATTTTGAGTTGATCTATGTCCTTTACAAATGTTCTATTCTAATGAAATAGAGGAGGCAAATTAAGAATAAGTACGTTGACTGCTGGTTGCTCGGTCACCTTCCGGCTTCATCCACAAGTTCAAAATTGATTTGTTGTCATATCTACTTTCCTATTGTAGGAAAGAGAAAAGAGCCAAAGTCTTGTGAAGAAAGTTTGTTTATATAAAAAGGAGATGACCTGGGAGTTGTAAATGGTACTTTCTCTCACCATTTGCCAAACTGAGTCACAGGGTCACACTGGCTGTAAAGCACTCCGGGGATGTAGCCTCCAGCTGGGTGGCCATGTGTCCTGGGAGAGGAAAGAAAAGGTCTGTTGGGTTCAGTCAACAGTCTGCCATATGTGTATGCCATTTAAGCCAGCATCAATGATTTTTGTATTGAAATTCCTCAAAACAGTGCACATTTTTTTTAATCTAGTAAAACCTTTAGTGTATTCAAAAAGTCTCAGGTTGTATGACAGGACAGAAGAGAACTCTTCTCAGAGTAGACTGGTGATTGAGAAAGAAATAAACCATTTCATTTAAACTGCTGTGTGGGGATTTCTATGTTAGAACTGTTTAGTCTTTTTGTAGGTACCTGGGCCTGGTATGCTGCCATAAAAATATTATGGTATGTTTCAAATTAGTGGCCAAGTGGCTGGTGAGGAGAAAACAGATCTCAATCTATAATGTGTTGTCCATTTATTATGGTATAATAAAACATTTGGTAAAACTGTATCCTGATTCAATCTCTCAGCCAACTAGAAATAGTTTCGTTATTATTTTAAATAACTATAATATGAAAATATTTGTGACAGCATCAAAATATGAAATACATTGGAATACATACAATAAAATGTGGATAATATAATTCTTCCAATTGTGTAAACATGGAGAGTCAGCTTTTTCACTGCTGTGACCCAAGAACCTGAAAAAAACAGTTTTAGGAGGAAAAATTTATTTAGGGGCTCACAGTTTCAAAGGTCTGGGTCCATAGATGGCCAACTCAATTCCTCGCAGCTGGAGGTGAGGCAGAAGAACATCATGGTGGAAGAGCATGGCAGAGGGAAGTGGTTCAACACATGGCTCCAGGAAACACATACAAAATATATACCCCAAAGGCATGCCCCCAGTGACCCACCTCCTCCAGCCACACCCTGCAAGCCTACAGTTACCATTTAATCCCCAGGGGAATAACTCATTGATTGAGTTAAGGCTCTCATAACCCAATCATTTCACCTTAACCTTCCTGAATTGTCTTACACAATCTTTTGGAGAACACCTTTAATCTCAAACCTCAACAGACATATTACCTTCATGAACAGAAGGTTAAATACTACACTCATCAGTTCTCCTCAGTTCCATTTAGAGAGTCAGTGCTATCTGAATCAAAGTCCTCACAATGCTTTGTTGTAAATGGGAGGCTGATACTGAAATTTACCCAAGATTTTGTGACTGTAGTATCTAAAGGAACATGGTATTGGAATAGAGATACTAAGACCAGTGGAAAGGACTAGAGAGACCATGGTCATATCTGAATGTATAAGAATACTTGATATTTGAAGAGTTGACTACAGGTTAGTGGAGAAGGGGCACAGTTTTAAAAAACAGCCCTGAGACAATTAGGTACCCAGGTGAGAAGGAAAAAAATAAAAAAACAAAAAATTAACATATTTGACCCTACTTCATACTAGGCATGAACACATCTTAAACAAACATCTGTGAAATAAGGAGGTTTTATTCAATCCATGACATGTCATAGTTTACTTAGCAACCATTTTTTTCTTGTTTTGAATGAAATAATAGTGGGTCTTACGTATAATAATGATTTAGTTTTGATGAAATATGATGTAGCAGTTTGAGTTTCATCAAGAAGCTATGCATGACCAGAATAGTTCCTTTTTCTACATGGAATTAGAAGCTTTTGTGATCATTGGGAGGACTTTGAGGATAACGAACAGGAATGGTGTTTTTGCCGACCTTACCCAGAAGTGCTGAAGAGCCCACCAGTGAGGGCTGTAAATCTCAGGAACTTCCAGGAAATCATTCTGCTTCCTCAGAGAGGGTGGCTGGCAGAAAGTTTCCATCTGTGACTTTAGCTTTCTAGAACTCAAAACAGTGGTTAAAACACTAATGTGAATGTAGGATGCAGTTAAAAGTGCTGTAAGAAAGGGGATGGGACCTGGGGGTGTGGCTCCTGGTAGAGCACTCACCTAGCATGCACAAGGCCCTGTATTCGATTCCCACCTCAAGAATAAATAAATAAAATAAAGGAAGACATATGATCACTCTAGAATTATTTGCTTTCATATAAAGGGAGAGAGTCAGAATCCAGAAATTTGGGGGTTTATAGAGCTAGAAACTCTGACCTCTTTTGTACCTGGAAAAGCAAGCTTAAGGCTTCATAGGGAAATGTTTCCCTAAAACCTCCCATTGGGGATTTCTCAGTCAAACAAAGGGAGACAGCTCTGTGACAAAGACCAGAGATAAGAGCATTTCCTTCCCACTTAAGTGTAATGTTTCATATGCCTGTTGGCTGTCATCAACTGTGGGAGAAAGCTCTGGACCTAGCAGTGTAGCAAGATTAAAAGCACATTTAAGATCCATGTCTAGCAGCTGTACCTGATATATGGAACTAATACCCAGAAGATACAAGAACTCAAAAAACTTAACACCAAAACAACAACAACAACAACAAAACTCCAATAAATTAATGTGCAAAAGAACTAAACAGAAACTTCTCAGTAGGAAAAAAACTACAAAAGGCCAATAAATACATTTAAAAAAGGTTCAACATCTCTAGCAATCAGGGAAATAAGGAAATGCAAATCAAAACTACATTAAGATTTCATCTCTCCCTGGTCAGAATGGCAAAGATCAAGAATACAAACAATAATAAATGCTGATGAGGCTGTAGGGAGAAAGGAACACTTGTACTTTGTTGCGGGGACTGCAAACTAGTACAACACTCTGGAAGGTAGTATGGAGATTCCTCAAAAAGTTAGGGATGGAGCCACCATCGGACCCAGCTATCCACTCCTGGTTATTTTCCCAGAAGGTATAAAAGCAGCCACATCAATGTTTATAGTAGCACTATTCACAACAGCTATATTATGGAATCAACCCAGATGTTCATTATTAGATGAATTGATTAAGAAATTGTGGCATATATATATACTTTGGAGTTCTGAGCTATTAAAAAAGAATAAAATTATGGCATTTGCAGGCAAATGGGTAGAAATGGAGAATATCATGCTAAGTGAAATTAGCCAAATTCTGAAACTCAAAAGTCAAATATTTTCTCTCATCTATGGAAGCTAGGGTAAAGTAAGGGTAATGGGGAGGGAAGGATCAGATTACATAAAGAACCATTGAAATACAAATAGGTTAGCTAAAAGAAGTCTAGTGGAATAGAGAAAAGAGATAAGAGCCAGGAGAGGGGAGGAAGGATGAGAGGGAAAAAGGGGGATAAAAAACAATGAAAGTATATTATGTACCTCTAAAATATTAAATAGTTCCCATGCAATCAATTAAAACTGGAAAAGTAGGGGCTGGGGCGATGGCTCAGCGATTACAGTGATGCCTGGCAGGCACAAGGACGTGGGTTTGAACGCCAGATCATGTACACAATGAAGTGTCAGAGCAACAAAAGTCACATGAAAAACTAAATAAAATGGATTCTCTCTTTCTATTATTGTCCCTCTCTCTCTTAAAAAGAAAGAAAGAAAGAAAGAAAGAAAGAAAGAAAGAAAGAAAGAAAGAAAGAAAGAAAGATCAAAGGGAGATTAATAGAGTAAAGGGACCAGGGGTGGGGGTAAGTGCTGGGGAGGGATATTGGTCAAATTATATTGTTATATTGTGTGCATGTGTGAATATGTAACAACAAATCCCATCATTGTGTACAACTACAATGCACCAATAAAAGAAAAAGCATTAAAAAAATCCAAGAAAGGAAAAAACAAGAAAAGAACATGAGTGAGGTTTACTGTTACCTGCAACTAAATGCAAGCAAATCAAACCAGGAGCTATTGTTTTTGAGGGAATTATAAAGATATAGAAGCCACAAGTTTGATTTGTGATTGTTCAAAGTATGATTATTATGCATTATGTAGGGAGGGATGGAGATTATATATCTAATCTGTCTTCAAATTTGTGTGTTTTTAAGCCAGAAAGAGAAATTGCTCATCACCCCAGGGTCTTGAATTTTGAGTTGGCTGAGGTAACTGGATGGGGCCTTAAATACTTTCCTTGGAGAGGGGATGGTATATCGCTTGTGTGGGGAGAATGGTGTGTAGGATATTTTCATGGTCACAGAGGCAGACTGCTAATTGTCCCTTTATTTATGACTATATGGCTGTCCACATAGAGACTACATGTCCCACTCTTCCTTGTAGCTAGGTGTGGCCATGTGACTCACATTGGTTCAGTGGAGATACGAAGGGAATTGATGTAATCTATTGGTTACTATGTTATCCTTAGCAAAATAAATGTTAGAAATTTGATTTTACTAGTCAAAATATATTGTGTTCATGATATGTGGCTTGGTCAGGAATATGGATACTGTATAAGAATTCAGCAGACCGAATGGTCTGTTCGTTTTGGAATGGTGTCCATGGCTTGATTCCAAAATGCTGTCTGTGGATAGCCTCATTTTCAGAAGTCTGGATGCCTGTTGCTGAACATATGGCTGATTGAATCTGCCTTTAGAATATTGTTGCTTTTATCTTTACCCTAACCCTTGTGCTAGTCATGGGAAGAACACCTAAAAAGAGTTGAGATTTGACCTCATGAAACACACTTCTAAATGTTCGCTTGCTTGCTAATGTTCATAGGTGTAGACAAATTCAGACTGAGGCTTATTTTTATTGGGAAATGGTACGGAGATTAGGTTGAAGGGAGGGTTCTGTAGAACTGTTACTTATGAATGATGGTTGTTACCTTTGGTGGCTAATGACATCTGCTATAACTTGCGATAATTCTAAATGACCATGCTGGCTTAATCAATTTGCTACCACACCCATTCCAGGTCCATTTCTTACCTTTAAACTCTTCTGATAAATACTGTTCCCCATTGGGATATTTCATCTGTATCTTTACTGGAATGTTTCTTCTTTTCATTTCATGACCTATCTTAAAACTCCACATCTTTATGAAGCCTTTGTTGATGCTTTCAATTCTTTCTGATCATGATTATGGACTCTTTTTTTTTTTTTTTAAGTGAGAGGGAAAGTGAGAGAGAGACACAATTTTTATTTAGTTTTTCATGTGGCCTTGGTTGCTCTGAAACTTCGTTGTGCTTGTGGTGCTGGGGTTTGAACTTGCCATGCGAGCACCATAACCGCCTAGTCACCACTCCAGCCCCATGAGTATGGATTCTTAAGGCACCTAGGTATGATATACATAAAAAGAGCTTTTGATTACACATGTATTTTCCTAACAGGTTTCATTATGTGATTTAGATACAATTTAAGAAAAAATTGGCATTAAAATTGGCTCTCAGTGGTTATAAGGCCAATCACATATTCGGAACCATTCCTTTGCAAATGGCAAAGCAGTATTTTTCCTTTTTGCTCTCTGGCATCTCTTTACTTTCATCCTGTGACTCTTTGTTTATCATTGTGTTCCTTTGTTCTCTTGTTTACCTTTTGAGATTTTGAATTTCGATAGTAGCAAAATTGCAAACCAAAGGGCAAAAATGATAGAGGAAAAATCAGTTCCTGAATATGTGGATTAAAGATCAAAGGAGGAAGATTTTACATCTACTTTTATCACCTTTAATCCTACAAGTTTTTATTTTTAACTTGCAATAACAGCAAACAAAGAATATTCTGCTGTAAAAACTATGTTACTGAAATTCTTCTAGGGAAAACAAGTTTGTATAGTGAGTCTGAAGTCTCTTGAAATTGACTTTTACAAAGTTTTTTATAGCATAAGATTTCCTAGGACTTTGTGTGTGTGTGTTGCAATGTAACAGAACATATATCAATTTGATGAAATATTTGTTTAATGATTGAAATAGTATTTATTCAATGGGATCAAAACTTCCTCAATGAATGGTTACATATCAAACAGGAGTGTCTAAAACAATTCTAGGCACAAGATAGGAGTCTGAAGGGAAGAAAAGAGGCATAGATCCGATATAGTGTCAATTAAAATCCACCTAACATTTTAGGTAAATTCTCTGACACAGGACATTAATTTCATATATATAACTGTGTTTTTAAAAAATTTTTCCAGTGCTTGGGTTTGAATCCTGGGGTAGTTTGCCACTGAGCTATGTATATCCCTAACCCTTTCTGTTTTTTTAGTCAAGGTTTCCCAGACAGGCCTTGAACTTGCCATCTTCTGGCCTCAGCCTCCTTAGAGTAGCAGGGATTACAGGTGTATACCGCCATGCCTGGTCATGTAATTATTCATTTAAACATCTTCTAGACCCAAGACCTCACAACAAGATACCTCACAGTAATTCATGTTGACATACAGAATTTGAGAGCCAGGTCAAACAACAGAGTCAAGTAATAGAATTTCTGCAAAATGTAGATGGAGGATAGGTTTTCCAAGATGTCATAGTTATTGTGGTCTAAAGCACATTATCAGAAAGAGGTCATTTAATTTGTTTTACTGATTTCATTATTGATTGTATTCTTCCTATTTGTAGCTAGATGTAATAAAAAAAAAGCCATAATACTTATCAGCTGATGATGTGGGCTTAATACCCTTAGATTTTTTTTAATAGAGAAGGAAAGTGATAGAGAGAATCAATTTTTATTGAGTTTGTCACATTGCTTTTGATGTGCTGATTCTTAATTGTGTACAGGGGTGCTAGGGTTTGAACCCTTGTGCTTGCGCATGCCAGGCAAGCGCCATAGCCTCCGAGCCACCACTCCAGCCCAATACCCTTAGATTTAACATTTCATAATTTGTAAAATGGAGAAACCAAAATTTCCTGTGCCTGAAACATAACTATCAATCAATAATTCTAATTTTCTGGGTAACAAGTTGAAATAATCTATTCAGAGAGCTTCCCTTACTTTGCATCAGATAATCAGTTCCTAAATGCTAATTAAATAGAAATTTGCATGATGGCAAAGAGTGCAAACCATCACCTACACCTGTGACCTTGGGTAAGGTACTTAAGCTTTCCGAACCCCAGTTTCATTGCTTATATAATGGAGATGATAAGAACTCCCTTGTGGGAAGGATTAAATCATTTGTTGTACAGGGAACATTTAGAATAGTGCTTGGCAATGGGAAACACTCAATAAATTTCAGTGACTATTAAATTACATGTGTGATAGGAGTTGGAGAGAGTAATAACTCTCAAAGACAAATGTGTTCTGTTCTTTTCCCAAGAGTTTACAATATTTCATATAGTAAGAGGAAAGAGAGCTAGACTTCATTCTGCATAAACCAGTTCTTATTATTGCATGCAAGATCCCCCTTACCTGATTCCAAAATAATTTCCCATCCTCTCCTACACACTTTCTAATACCTCTGACATTCCTTGAAAATAAGAACAGAATCACATTCATCTCAGAATTATTATGCCCCACAACTCCTAGTAATATTCAGTGAGAAGCTTTGAAAGGTTTATTATGAGCAGAATAAGATGGTTGATTCTGTGTTTAAGGAATGAATCTTTGATTGCAATATATGAATAGAGGATGAGGTTGTTTGGAGGAAGGAAGAGCAGTTGGAACCTATCCTAATTATCTCAGTGGGGCAGACATGGCCCAATATATTATTTAGTCTTGCTAATAGAACCCTGATTTTTACCAGGTGTTTGGTGGCCTGAGGTCTGTCAGGGAATGTTGGGTTCCACCTGGCTCCAGAGGTGAATTGTGATTGGTTAAGGGATTAGCCATAAGACCCAGCTTCAGCCAAGGAGAAAGAATAGTCATGGTAGGTGAGGCTGTTGGGTAGTATATCCTAGCCCTGAAAAAGAGATTTGGGGAAGTACTTCTTGCAGGTTTTGATGTGGTTCCTCCAACAATGAACATCTATCATATCATCATAAGAGGAGCAAGCCAAGGATAACAAGCAGAGACATTGCTTCCTATACTTGTGTATGAGTGTTATTTAGGGCCAGAATGAGACAGAGACCATCAGCCATTTTATTCATATTATTCACTCTAATAGATTTAAGTGCTGAGAAATGTGTTTATTTGCATAAGTAGAGGGAAAGGGAAGATTTTTTTTTTTTGACAGTGCCTCAGTTTTTGAAATCCTGAATAATTGCTTTAACATTGAAAATTTAGTTTTGATTATTAGCTGACATTTAGGGCCTCCTTTAATTTTATTGAAAGGAAAGAATTGAAAGTTATCTAAATATGAGAATGAAGATTTTTCATGCAGTCAGAAGGGTCATTCACTTTCTCAACCTGATACCAGTATTTTGAACCGTCAGTTTGTTTTGGTATATGAATGTTTATAACACCCTAATATAGGTGGTTAGAAAGGATGTATTTTATAAGGTGGAAGTGAGATTATGAAGAGAGAAACTGGGAGACAAAAGTTGGAAGTGTATCTGAAATTCAGGTATATTCCAAGGCAGACATGTTCAAGGAAAAAAAAATACATAAATTAAGGACCTCAACAGTGATCCCATAGTTCAAACCATATGTTCCTTAGAAAGTCTTTGTACTCTCAGGATTATAAAATACCAGTTTGAATATTGCTAATTTAAATTGCTTTTTATTTATATTTTCTGTTATTTGAAGCCAACAGCAATAAACAAATGTATTTGGAAATATATATGAATATTGTCATGTTAATGCTTTTGAATTTCTTTTACTTTGCTTAAAAGACCCTTTCCCTTTTTTTGTGTCCCAGGTGCTGAACTTTAAAAATTTAAACTCAAGGACCCCCCACACCTCCCAACACACACACATACCTGATGTGCATGGACTGGAGTTCCCAGGTCTTCTGTGCTTAACTCAAATGGTGCTATAAATGTTTATTTGTTTGTATGCTTTTCTGTCCATCTCCAGTTATGTCACACAGACATGACCTGAGGCCTCGTTGAACACATCAAGGGAGGAGACACACCTCCAAGTCATTCAGATGCACCACCCCTGGATGCCTACAGTTCCTGCTTCCCCAGATAACAGCTGCTTTTGATATTCATTCCTATTAACCTTTAGTTTCACAAAAAAAAGTTTTATGGTCCATACCTGTTTTTGCAAGTATTTTTCAGAAGTTAATAAGAAACCCTCCATTTCAGCTCAATAAATACTGTGGTGAGTGCTAAGGGGTCAGAGTTGCCTTGAGAGCACTCTCCCCAGCTGCTCCTGCATCCAGATTGTTTCATTTCATATAGAAGTCTGAGCATCTATAGCAGTCTGAGGCACAGACTGCAAGATCCAGCTGGGATGAAATTGTTTATGAAATAAATGGATGGGTGGGTGGAAGGATGCATGGATGGATCATGATAATTAAAGGAACTGAAAAGGGGATGGGAAGGAGGGTGCATATATATAGAAGATGCCATGGAAATTGGGTAAACAGGAGACTTGAAGACTGATCATGGTAATCATGGGAAAATGATGAAACTGGGTTTGTGACAGACTGGTTAAAATCTATTAAATCCATTACAAAGTAGATTAATTATACTTCCTCAGCCTCCTTTGTCGATATTATGATCCTATGGTTGAGTTTTAGTCAACAGATGTGGGCAGAACCCATGTGTACCCCCTGCATGATTGGCTGTATAAATTGTCATGTTTAACCCTTCGGTTTTTCCTTCCAATGCAGAGAGAATGGCTACCTTGGAAGCCACATGTTGGCATTTGCAGAGCCACATGTAGAATGAGCCTAGGAGCCAGGATCACTGCTTGGAGGATGAATACCAGTTTTAGATTTCACATAAATGAGAAAATAAAATAAAACACAAATATTGGAGTTTTGCTGTTTCAACATCTAGTGGTATTCTAACTATGTAGTCAGCTTTTTTGTTTCTGTAACTAAAAGACCTGACAAGAACAACTTCAGGAGGAAAAGTTTATTTAGGGGCTCACACTTTTGGAGGTCTAAGTCCATAGAAGGCTGGCTCCATTCCTTGGGACTCAAGGTGAACATCATGGCAGAAGAATGTGGCAGAGGGAAGCAGTTCAAAGTATTGTCAGAAAGCACAAAGATTCCATGCCAGATACAAAATATATACCCAAAGGCATGCCTCCAATGACTCACCTTCTCCAGCCATACCTTACCTGGTTCTGGTTGCCAGTTAACCCCTATCAGGGGATTAACTCACTGATTGGGTTAAGGCTCTCGTAACCCCATCATTTTACCTCTGAGCATCCTTCATTGTCTCACATGAGCTTTGGGGGGACACCTTTCATCCAAACCATAACACTCTAGCAACAGAATTTACAGTATGTTGTCTCACCAATCAGGAGGTAAAGGTACTGATGAGTCCAGGAGCTTCTAGAACTCAGAACTAATAAAAAGATGTCTGAAAGAGTGTTGAGATTCCGTCCTGCAGTGAAGTTGAGTAAGGAGCAGTGAGTCTCCTGTTGACCCATATTGTATTGTAAAGGAAGAAAGCTTGATGCTGGGAAGCCTATTGCAGAGAGAGAGAGAGCAAGGAATCACAACACATCCTGAGGATTCTGTCTGGAGAAGACGGTTGAGTGTGCTTAATGGTACATGGAAATGACTAGAAACAAACAGAAGCTGAGAAAATGTTGGAGGAAATTATATTGCAAATGGGATGAGCCTTTTAATAATCTCTGAGGTCCTAAACTTAACACAGGTAGGAAGAAGTCACAAAAGTCCTATAACCCCTCAAAAGACGTGCTTCTCAATACTCCCTTCAGAAGTGGCCATTGAGGAAACTTCTAAAGGGTGAAGCCAGGGTATACAAAGAACAGAAGGCAGGGGAACTTCCCTCTGTGAGCAGAATCAGGACCCGATTAAGGAAACTGCCCCATTGCCTGGACAGAGTGTCCTCAAAATTCTTCTGGAAGCACCTCATCATGGCTATAGACCTGTGATTATTTCTCCAATTCTTTTCTTTTCAGCAAATGAAAATATCAGAGAGAGTGAGAGAGAGAGTGAAAGAGAAAGAGAGAGAGAGGTGTAAGGAGTCATTTTAACAACTAGTATTTTTATGTAATAAATCACTGAACCATGAGCAACATTTACATGGTTGATGGGAAGGAACATGCGTCATCCTGAATGAGAACAATAGGCAATGGACCTCATCTGGAAATGGACTAACAGAGAGAGATTAATGAACATCTTTAAGGCTCTTAAAAGTGAAACTATGGAACTCATCTGTTCGGCCAACTCTTTATTCTGGGAGGCATCTGGGGGTAAACACAAATGGGAAGGATCTGGTGCTCCTTCTGAATGACTGTTTTGCATAACTGATGCTTATACCCAGGACCCCATTCTGCAGGACTGATGCTTATACCCAGGACCCATATAAACCCTGGGCTAGAACATCTGTGAGGGATTCTGCATTTAAAGATCGTGCATTAGAGCATCTTGCATTCAAGGATTCTGCATTCAAGCTTTCTATAATTGAGGTTCCCGCTTGAGGGGAATCCTATTCTCAGGTCCCTTTCTTTGTGGAGGTTCTGTTTCTTCTATCCCTAAATCTACTCTTTTTTACTCTTCCCTCTGTGATCATCCATGAATTTTAATTTTTGAAGTTCATGAGACAAAAACCCAGAGGAAAATTGGCACCAAAATTGGACATGACTGTTAACATTAAAACAAGCTATTTTTGGCTGCAGAAATCTGCAGCTATCCCAGATCTTCTTCGCCAGCCGATTCCATTTGTCATCTTAAAATTCCGAACTTCAATCCTGACCCTCTGGACTTTGAGCTGAATCCAGTAACTGGATGGGACTTTGACTTTTATGTCCTAAGGGGAGAGTACATGGGCTCCTTTTATGGAAAGAAATGTAGAATGATATTTGATGGGCAGAAAGGCGGAATGTGGGAGAGCCTGACTAGCCATTTACCAAGCTTATTTCCTCTTCCTAGGAATATTGCTAAATTGTATGTCCCAACTTCTTGCTAAAGATTTAATCATATCTCTCCCAAATCTGTATGTTGAAACCCTAACCTCCAATGTGCCTATATCTGGAGATAAGGTCTTTAAGAGCAAGTAAAGTTAAAAATGACCATAAGTCTGGGTCCCTAATTGGATGAGGCTATGACCATATTAAAAGAGGGAGAGAGAAAGAGATATCCTTTTCTTCTTTCCATGTGAGGGCACATAGAGAAGCTGGCCATCTGCAAGTCAGAAAGAGAGCCCTCACCAGGAATCTAATCGCTGACAACTTGCTCTCTAGAACAGTAATGAACAAATTTCTGTTGTTTAAAACACACATTCTATGGTATTTTGTTAGGCATCCAAGACCACCTAACATACCTTCCTTAAGATGTGGCAAGGAGGGGCTTTAACAGTGGCTCGGCGATTATGGTGCTTGCCCAGGATGCGCAAGTACACAGTTCAAACCCCAGCACCCATGTACGCAACTGTCAGAGCAATGAAAGCCATGTGAAAAACTTAATAAAAATTGATTCTCTCTCCCTCTCTCCCTCTCTCTTCTCTCTCACTCTGTGTGTTTCTCTCTCTCTCATTGTCCTTCTCTCTTAAAAAAAAAAAAGATGTGGCAATGAGATGAGTTCTAGTTCATTGAATATGAACAGAAGTGATATGTGTCATTTCAGAATCACCCAAGAAGTTACTTTTGTCCTATTTTCCCTGCTTTTTTCCTTTCTAATTAATTGCTCACTGAAGACCTGCTCGATGACTTAGAAAGTCAACCATTAGAGATGGCAAAGTCATAAGATGGAATGTGCCTGAGTGAACTGCTACTGGCAGCAAGTGGCTTATAGTTGAGGAATCTTTATTTGGAACTATATATGCACAAGCAATAACTTTCATTGCGCCAAGCGAATAAGATTTTGAGAGATCATCCATTACAGCAGCTGGCATCATCCTAGTGCAATATGAATATCATCAGATAACATGGGGGAATATACTAATTCAATATTTTTGATATCCTACAACTGGAAATTTATATCAGATCTCCAGAGAGAAGAGAGAAGGTGTCCCCCACAACACAAACTTTAGCAATATTTGTATTTAAGGGGTTAGAAAATTAGGAAGTTACAAAAAGATTGAGAAGAAACAGAGCTGAGGAAAAACACCAACAAGGTAAAGTGGGTTGGTTAGGAGATGAGGAGGAGAAGAGATTCAGGTGGGAGGTGAAGAATATGTCATTTCTCAGTAGGACAGAGGGTGAACTTGCAGAGGGGTGAATCAGAGGCTCAGACCCCTGCTCTGAGAAGATTGCCAATGAAGAAAGCCATGTTCAGGGAGCAGTATCTTGAGGGCTAAAAGCCTGGCAGGGATTCAGTTGTTCACCTTTACTTGATGGGGTAGAGAAGACTGGGCATGTTTATCTAAGGGAGAAGGAATTATTAGCGGGGAAGGAGATTGACATTATGAAAGGAAAGGAGTAACAGAGAAAGCCAAAGTCTTGAGAAAGAATTACCTACACAATTTCTTTCTTTTTAAGTCAGAAAGGTTTATTGAGAAAGGTAGATATAAATTCAAGGGAGAATGTGGGCTCTCTGGAGAGCGAGCAGCTCTGACTTGGGCTGGGGAGTCCAATATTTATGGAAGGGCTGTATCAGGGACTGGACTGGTGGTGGATCCAAAGTGGAGCTGCATAATTTTGCACCACTTCTCCCTGTGTTTGTGTTTCCCTCATTTTAAAAGGGCATGGGCCAAGGGCATGCTGCTCAAGATTTACAACTGTACCTGGACAATTTCTCATGAAACCTTCCTTAATGAGTGGGAAGCCTCTCAGCTTCCACATTAGCAGAAAGGTAAACTTCATTTTTACCATTCTTCATTTTTTTCTAACTCATTCAAATAGGAACAAAGGAATCTTTCTTTGCTCCTTTTTTGACCAAATGAGTTACTATGAACCAAAAATACATTTTGTAGGTATATTTCTGACTGCCTTATTTTTTATGATCTTATTTAAAGCTTATAAATTTTTTGATTAACTCTGGACTTAGAAGATTGTGTATCTGGAGCTTTGCTTTATTTACATCTTCTGAAATATGAGTAGTGGAAGTTGTTCCTCTATTTATAGATCTTTGAAACTTGGTCTATTTTTTTTATCCCAAAAACATAAGAAAAAATGATTGTAATACTCTACTGTATTTGTCTATTGGTAAGAAAGGAGGAATGGACAGAGTGATGGAGGGTTGAGTGCGTGTGTGTGTATGGGGGACACATAGAGGGACTTAGGGGTTGGGGGAGTGGGGAGAGAGAAAGAGGGAGAGGGAAAGGGAGGAAGGGCAAGAGGCCGGGAGGGAGGGCAAGAGGCGAGGAGGGAGACAGAAAGAAAGAATAAGAGAATTTCCGGAGATTTCAACTGTCTTATTCCAATACTTGTATAACACCTATTGTTGAGAATAGTAGCCTGAAGTGGCTTGGAGTCATCAACACCTACCTTGAATTATCTGTGTTTCAAAAATGGAGGCAAATGAGATATGTCTTTGTGGTATGAAGTTGTGAAAATTATATGAGATAACCTCAACATTTCATGTGAAATCTCTTAATCCAGAAAATATTGCACAGGATCAATACACACTAATTTCTTTCCTATTTCTTTTGTTGTTGTTCTCAACTTTATTTTTTCTAAGTCTACAACTAAATAATATTTTTCTTGTTTTTTTATGCTTACTACTGCTCCTCCCTAATAATGCCCAGTGAAAAATTGCTCATTGGGGACTGGAGTGGTGGCTCGGAGGTTACAGCACTTGCCTGGCATGCGTGGGTTCGAATTCCAGCACCACGTACACAATGAAGTGTTGGAGCAACAAAAGCCACATGAAAAACTAAAATTGATTCTCTTCCTCTCAGTGTCCCTCTCTCTTTATTAAAAAAAAAGTTTTTTGGAATATAAGTCCTGATAATTCTGAAGGTCACTTGGAATTGATTCCAACTTGTCAGAAGGGTCTTTGTACCCTGAATAAGCACCTTTAGAAGTTATGGTAGGGGAATGTAAAATTATAATCTGTTTAACATTTAGGTTTTTTTTTTACCCCCAAATAGCCTCTGAAAGCTATCTATTATTATAATCAAAATCAACCAACTCATTCTGACAACGCTAGAATTCAGTCTCACAAAATGTTAGAATGCCTATTTTCAGAGAACAATAGGTTGTCTCCTGATTGAGTCTTAATGTAGGGATTAGATAAAAACTTTCAAAATGCTGTCCGATCTTTGCAGTTAGAACTTTATCTATTTCATCTTCATCTCTATATCCATCTTTGTATCTATATATTCCAGATTTGCATGTCTCACGCATACATGTGGCATTAATAGTACACTGCTATTAATATACAGGAAATATGACATAGCATCTTTCAGAAAATGGAAATGTTAGCAGAGAATTATATTAAGAACCAGAATGAGATAACATTAACCTTTTCAGGATATGTATTTCTTTGGTGAGAAATGAAACAAAACAATAGATATGACTACATTATCAAAATTTAATTTAATCAAAGACATACAAGCAAAGTCCAAGGTTATGGTCAATTCAGTGGTTCTTCTTTGCATTAGGAATATGTCCACTTGAAAAAGGAGATTCAAATGGATAGCTTTACTTTAATAGAAAAGAAATATCTGACAACAAATCTCTGTTTCAACATTTCCACATAAATTTTGCATTAAGTTGCACTTCAATGAGTATTCAAAAGATTTGATTTATTTTAATGTTAGGAAGCTCACTAATGTTTTATTTGCTAATATCATGAAATATTCCTATTTTAGCCTTGAAAGCAGCGGTTCTGGATTTTCTCTCTGTAATGAGTCCCTGGACACTCACACTAACAAATGCACCAAGGCTCAGCTAGCATTCTTGTTTCTTCACTTTGACCTCATCCTGATGCTTAATGTCTCATAACACATGCTTGAGTATATGACTAAATAGGTGCAGTATCAAGAAGCTATGTTTGAATGGCTTTTTAAATGGCTTTTTAAATGGCAATGAAAAAAAGTTACATTTATAGTAAGGGTACTCCTGGAAAACCCAGACTTTCAAATCTCTATGATCATTGTTAAGGCTCCCTTTTCCATTTCAGGTTATGGTTGTAGGCCTAGGTGATGTCATTGCAACTCAGCACTTTGATGGCACTACCCTACTGGGGAATGGTTTAGGTCCAACATTAATAATTCCTTTTGAGTACTATAAACTGTGCAAGCTTCCTTAGACTTTCTTACATTTCTGATTTTGTTCTGCATCCTGACACTGATTAGAATGACAGAGAAATGACATATTCGGTTAACTTATTTGCAAAATCTAAAACTGTTACTGGGTTTTATCATTCCTCAATTCTTGTCTTGTTGAGAGAAAGATTTTGGTTAAGATACTGAGAGAATAAGAAAAAAGAGTTTATTTAGTGTGACAGGAAGTGTGTTCCCTTTGGAGCAGTTCTCCTCCCAGGGAGGAAAGGCCATGGGGCTTTCCACCTGGCATGTTCTTAGTTTTGCTCTGGGACCATTTCTCCTCACCTATTATATTTTTTGGGGACTTACTGAAGGTTTTGTGCCAGGGCTTAGTGCACTTGTGCCAGATTCACTATGTTGGAGAGTTTACATTAACATCTAAGCAAAATCTGTGGGGATTTAAAGTTGTAATATCAATTCCAGAGAATCAGGGTGCTCCGAGTGACATTGCTTCAGTTCTCTGAGCTTGTTTCCAAGTTGGAAAGTCCTGAATCGGGCTATAGTAGTTCTTGCTGTTTAAGAAGGTAACACCTGATCGTGAAGGAGGCAGGTTTATGGGCTGGTTTCTCCCACCCTGAGTTGAGTGGTTTTTCTTTGTTACAGACATCCTAGACCAGATACTTGACTCTGGGGATCCAATAAATCAGGTCTGGCCATGTGCCCCACCAACCTTTCCTGCTTTTCATTATTACCTTTTCTGTTTGATGTGTTGGGGCAGGGGTCAGACCTGATTTATCAGATTTCTAATTCAGGCCTCTGCTCTAGGACTCCAGTAACAGCTTTGGTGTCCAGCCAGGAGAAAGCATGCCAATTGGACATTAGCTACATGCAGCTAGCTGACCCTAAACGAAGAGGACAGAAAAGCAGGGACCCAAGCAGCTGCCAAAATTGCATTCATTTTGGGGTTCTCTCCCTTTCTCTTCCCTCCAGGATGGCATCAGCTACTTTTTATCGTACTTTGGTGAGGCAGAGAAATGCACATTTGGACTCTGTGGGTCCTGGGTTTGACCTGGGTAAGTTGTCCCTGAGTGCATGTTAGGCCTGGCCTTTCCTTTCCCTCATTGTTTGGTATTCATTTGAGCCAATTTGAGTTCTTTTGAACAGATTTAGGCAGAAGGGGCTCTTTTGAGCAAGATACGGTTCTTTTGAACCAATTGGGCCTCTGCTCTTTATCTGATAGGGAAGTTTGGATTCTGTGACTTGTGGCCAATTAAAAGGCAAAGGATGTAAGGTGCACAGAAAAACCAGGGAGATCTCTTTCGTGGTGGTTTGCATTAAGAATGAAAAGTAGTAGTTCTGTGCCAGTGCGCCCTAGGGAAAATTTTGTCTGTCTGGTATAACTATAAAACTATGATTAGAAAAAAGATGAGTTATTCTAATACAGCATGGCTTGTGTACCTGAAAGTGCATTCTGATTTAATGCTATTGGTTTATGTGTTGCTTTGTTAGTCTGGGTGTTGTTGTGTTTATGATGACTGATTAAGGAAAAATAAAGTTTGTTCTGATGCTTGGCGATGACAGTCCCTCCTTGAAGTGTATTGTTTGGCTGATGTTTCTTGGTTTATTCTGAGCTGGTTATTTTGGCCATTCTTTGTCAGAATCCTTGTTGGAATGTCATTTACTATCACTGGGCATTTTCCGTCTGACACTCCATTGTGTAAATTTGCCTTTTTGCTTTCTGTCTATTTCTCTTGATCGTTATAACTTTGCCCTTTTTAGTCCTAAACACAGATCCCTGAGTTAGCTGAATTAGAATGTTGTAATTTCAGGAGAAAGGGCAGGTTCACTGAAATGGGAAACAAATTCAAGGAAGGAGAAAGTGGAGAAAAGCCTCATCTGACATTCTAAGTAGTTCTATGTTTTTATTTTTTAATTTTTTTGAAAGAGAGGGGGACAGCGAAAGAGAGAGGAGAGCGAGAAGAGAGAGAGAGAGAGAGAAACAATTTTTTTATTTAGTTTTTCACATGGCTTTCATTGCTCTGAGATTTTGTTGTGTACGTGGTGCTGGGGTTTGAACTTGCATACTCACGCATGCCAGGCAAGCGCCATAGCCGCAAAGCCACTGCTCCAGCCCCATTAGTTTTATGTATGGTAATTAGGGTGCTTCAACTTGCAAGTATTTAAAAATATAGAACATTTAATATTCTTTTTTTTAAAAGAGAGATATGGACAGTGAGAGAGAGAGAGAAAGAGAATTAATTTTATTTATTTTTTCATGTGGCTTTCATTGCTCCAACACTATGCTGTGTATGTGGTGCTGGGGTTCAAACCGGAATCCTTGAGCATGCCAGGCAAGGGCTGTAACCACTGAGTCACTGCTCCAGCCCCTCAGAGGTGATTCTTATTGGTTCGCCTCTGAATGTGATTTGGAATCTCTTTTTTGTGGCTTTAAAATTCTTTCTTTGATGTCCCTCTTTTACATTTTGAATATGTTGTGTTTCAGTGAGCTTCTCTTTTGATTAGGCTTATTAGGTGTCTTCTAGGCTTCCTGGATGATCATATCTGACTCTATTGTAAGACGGTAAAAATTTAACTATTTCATTGAGAATGCTCTTTATGCCATTTTTTGCATTTCAATTTCTTCTTGTATCTCAATTACTCTTAGATTCTTTCTTCTGATTTCATCCCATTTTGAATATTCTGCCCATGCTTTGTGAGTTCTTTTTTCTTTCTTTCCTTTTTTTGTAATCTGTGCACTCAAGTTTATTCAACCTATCCTCATTATTGGAAATTCTTTCATCAAGAGCTGAGGTTTTATTTTCTATAGAAGTTGGTCTATTATTAAATGCTTCCATCATTCCTCTGATGATTGACTACAGATTTTTAGCTCCATTACTTCCTTTTCCAGTATGTGTGTTTCTTTGATAATAGAGTTTTTCATCTCTTGAGTTTTCTCATTTAGTCCCTTCATTATATGTTCTTTTAGTTCATTGTTGCTTTTAGTAATCAGATCATTAATATTTTTTTCCTAGGTTTTCATCCTGGTCCTTATCTGTGGACTACTTTTTTAGAAGAGTTGCGGTTTTGAGGTGATCCTTTTCTAGTTTGATTTTTAATTTTTGAAGAGCTTCTTCTGGATCTTTGAATTGAGGTTTCCTCTGTGGAAGCGAGGCAGGTCTTCAGGTGCTTCCTTTTGCAAGTTAAAGGGTCAGGTCAGACACCACCCCTTTGATGACCAACTTCTTCCACAAATGACCACCTTTTGGATTAAGTCTCCGGGGTGCAGATTTGTAACATTTTGGAGGTGTGGGGCAGTCTCCTGGATTGTTGAAGAGCAGTGGTTGTGATGTTTCACTATGTCATGGTGTCTTGGAGGTGTGGGGCAGGCTGGCCCACTGCAATATGACCTGAGATCCTTGTTTGCTGGGATAGACCCAATATATCTGGATGTGTAGGGTATGTGCTGTGGCTAGGTGGCTCTGAGTGGGGGGTCATTGGTTGTCCTGGCTTAGGGCTGGAGTCCTGGGTTCTTGCGGCAGGTGGGGGCAGTTGTAGGTCATGGTCCTCCTTGGGTATGTCATGGGTGCCTATGAGCCAGGGAACAAAGTTGGGCCCGTGGGGTAGGTAGGTGGCATGGCTCTGGATAAGGGTTTTCCTGGGTATGTCCTGGGCCTGTGCAGTAGGTGGCAGTGTGACTCTGGGTGGGTCATCCTCAGGGTTGTTTGGGGTGCCTGCCAGCCCAGAACTTCTGTCCAAGGCCTGTGGTGGGTAGGGGTGTGGGTAGGGTGATATTCATCTTCTGGGGGTGTCCTGGGTACCTGCCAGCCTGGGACCAGGACCATAGTCCTCAGCATACGGAATAAGTGGGTGGGTAGTTTTGGGTGGGGTGGGCTCTTTGGGGCTCTTCTGGGGACCTTCCAGTCCAGGACCAGAGTCCTAGTATCATGGTGTGGGTTGGGGTGGCCCTGGGTAAAGGGGTCCTCCTGGGCATTCTCCTGGGCACCTGCTGGCCTTGGACCATAGTCCTAGGCCTCTGTTGGGTGTGCAGGGTGGCTTTAGGTGGGGTCCTCCTTGGGGCTGTCCTGGGTGCCTGCTGGCCCAGCACTGGAGTCCTGGTCCTGCAGGGCACATGGATGCAGTGGCTCCATGTGAGGGGTTCTCTTTGGGCTGTGCTGAGTGCCTGCCAGGCAGGACCAGAGTTCTAGGCCCACAGCGCAAGTAGATGCGATGGCTCCAGGCTGGGGGGAGGGTCCTCCTTGGGGCTGTCCTGGGTGCTTTCCAGCTGGGCCCAGAGTCCTTGGTCTGCGGTGTGGGTGGGTAGGGTGGCTCTGGGTTAGGGATTCCTCCTTGTACTGACTAGGGTACCTGCCTGCTGGACCAGGTCCAGAGTCCTCTGGATTTCATTCTTTGAAATTGTGAGACGAAAACTGAGAAAGAAGGCAATGGCAGTCAGCTGGGGTCTGCTGCAATTCTACAGCAGCAGAGGCTGAGGATATAGTTTCATTAACACACCAAGGTTTTGCTTAGGTTACTAGCCAGTTGGGATTGTTATTTGTTTCTGTTAAGATGTTTTAAAGTATAACATCCTTTGCTTTTAGAGTTTTTATTTGGCAGAAAAAAATAGATTAAAATGTTAATGATGCTTGTCTGATAGCTTGGTTTTCATGGGTAACCTAAATATAGTTAAAAATGGGTAAATTAGGTTTGATATAAATGGAATAAACATTTATAAATGTATTTATTGAAGAAAAATATCTGAGTCATTTATAAGTGAAAATACTGAAACATGAATTGTTCAATATAAATCTTGGTCTTTTAAAACCTATGAGAAAAACATATTTTGGTCTGTTAAATATATTTTTATAAATTATTGTTATATGTGGAAAAAACAATGCAAGATTGCTTTGAATCTGGGTTGTCATTAAAAGACAAGATTGCTGAGAGTTTAAATTCTAAGTAGCACATGTAATTCTATATGCAAAAATACAAAGAATTTAGTCTGCATTTTGATTAAAATGTAGAAAGCATAAAGTATTTCATCTTTATATTATAGTATAATTTGTGTAAATTTAAACATTTTGGAAAGATTGTTTTAAAATGTAAACTTAAGGACAGAAAAGAGAGTAGGAAAAAGAGATCTATAGAAAGGTTATGAAAATGAGGAAAAGTTTTTGGAGAATGTTTCTGGATAAGAAAGTATTTTGTATGGCAAAGTAATATTTTTGTTCTAACATCCAAAATGGGAATAAAGAGGAGAGAACTAAGGTTTTAAAGAAGTTATAAAGTGTCTGAGTAAGTCACAGATGGCTTATTGAAGATAAATTGTAGGAATTTTCTATGTGTGATGAAATTGACTATAATTAACCTTGTTAAGGTTATTTAAGGGAATGTCTAAGGTCCAAAATTATTGTACTGATATAAACCCAGAAAATAATTCCCTAGTTTTAAACCAACAAGGATTTCTTAAAAGGTCTTATAATATTCACAAATAACTGGTTTAAAGATCTAGGATTTTGTGTTTTATCAAGATAATTTTTTACATCTTTTAGGATTTCATTACTTTGGAAACTATGTTTTAAAAGAATTTGGGTTTAAGTACATGCTTTAAATTATTGTTTCATAATTCTAGTTAAATAGAGAAGTGTTATTTTAGATGATTACTGTATATTTGATATCCTAAATATATATGACTAAAGACATGTATATTTCTGAAGGCTAAATATAGTTGAGCTTTGTTTAAACATTATGCAAACGTTTGTAGAATTGAACTTATGTAGGTTTAGTACAAGGTGGGTAACCAGGAGTACTCTCTTCAATACAATATACATAGTTTATGATCTTAAACATGTAAAATAGTGAAACTTTTGGCATTTCTGTCATTTGTATTTGGTCTGCATCTGTTTGATTTGACTTAATGTGCATTTTGTTATTGAATGAGACGTACTTGTACACAGGTAATAAGCCTATTTGTGGTCATTAGTGTGATTTCCTATACTTATTATAAGAGGTCTGAAATTATCCTTTGTGCTGTTGATCTATGTAGACCTGCAATTATCCGTGGAGTCATGGATTCTGAATTTTACTTCAAAAGTTAAAACTAAGTTAATACTAAGCTAATCTGTGTAACTGTAATGCTAATTATTACTGGCTTTTTAATATATCTTTAATATATTCATGTTTTCCAAATGTATAAGCTTCTAAAATATAAAGCTTAGGAAAGAAGTTTATCAAGCCAGTTTTCTCCAAATTAAAATAGTTAGCAGTGATAGCCTTTCTCAGGCTTATATAAAAATAGGCAATTTAGATGGGGATTTATTTACATAATTTAGTATTTTATAACTGAACAAAAGCAATGTGTTATCAATGAATTGTACATGGATAATTATGTTATTCTTTACCCTGAGGTGGGAATTGTAATGTAATTTTGTGGTATATTGCAATTGTAATGTAATTTTGGAAAGATAGTAAGAGAGCTTAATTTATTTAAAGGTTGGCAATGTGGAACTAGGAAACTTTTTACCACTTTTTCCACAAAGGAAAGAAGTTGAGAGCTTTCTTAAACTTGCTATTTGATTCATATTTCAGATATGATGTTATTATGCTACTTGATATTCAAATAATCTCAGAAAAAATATGATAACTTTATGCTCTTATACTTCTAAGTAGGATAATGTTTAGAAAGGAAGCAAAGATAAGCTTACTTTATGATTTGTCAAAAGGCCAGTCTATCACTTGCCCTCCTCTGTGTTAGTATACACCTTAATGTTGTCGTCGCCTCGACCAGCGAGGCGGCAATAACGATGTGTACACACTTGTTGCTTGTGGAGATCTCTTGTCCTTTATTCAGGAAGTTACACTGCTTATATAGTAAAAGTGAACCAATCCGTAGGCTGTTGCTGACTTGGTTGGGCCAGCTGCCAGCTGCCATCTTAAAGTTGCCTGTGTGGCATGGGCCCTGGGTTCTGCCCGCCACACCTTAAGTAGGTAAAATTAAGGTCACTTAAAGTTCTGTTAAAAAAAAAATAAATACTTTGTTGTAAAAATTACTATTATCCCAGAATAGAAAAAGATATGATGTAAAACTAAGTAAGGGTTTGGCTAAATTATAAAAATGTATTTAAAGTTCATAAAAAGTTTTTATTTTTTAAAAAAATTTATTAAGGAATTGAGTTGTTGTAAAATCATGAATACATATAAAGTAGCAATTTGCATTTGATCCCCACCCCAGTCTCTTGATTTTTCTGTATTATGCCCCTATAAGAGATATAAATGTCCATATATATGTAGATTTATATATACATAGATGTACATATATATGTATATATATACATATTTATACATAGATATACATAAGTATATCTATATATGTACATCTATGTATATAAAAGTTTTCTAGAATTAAATGATTGCATAAGCTGAGTGAAATATCCCAAACACAGAGAATTAAGGGCCAAATATTTTCTCATATGTGGAAGCTAGATTAAAATCTATGAGTGAATGATAGTTAGCTCAAAAAAATAAATTCAACGTAGGTGAAAATTCACATAAGTGTGGGGAACAATAACTATGAAGGTGGGGTGGGGAGAAGGGAGGGAGACAGGTATGAGAGAGGCCATAATTATCTCCCATTCTGTGGATTCTCTCTTGACAGTTTGACCAATTCCATGGATGAGCAAAAGCTTTTAAATTTAATGTCATCCCACTCTTAATTCTTGACTTTCTTTCACTTTGGGAGTCTTGTTGAGAAAGTTGTTGTCAACTCCCTATTTTTTTTCTTCTAGTAGTTGTATGTTTGCTGGTTCAAGCCCTAGTTCCTTGATCCATTTTGATTTGATTTTTGTGCAAGGTGAGCAATAAGGATCTAATTTCAACTTCCTGCAAGTGGCTGTCCTCTTGTTCCAACATCATTTGTTGAATAGGCTGTCTCTCCTCCATGATATATTTTGACCCCCATGGTCAAATATCAGATGCTTAAATATTTGTGGATTTGTCTCAGAGTCTTCTATTCTATTCCATTGGTATTTATGCTTATTTTGATACAAATGCCATGCTGTTTTTGTTACTATAGCTCTATAGTATAATTTTAGGTCTGATATTGTGAAACTACCTGTTTCATTTTTCTTGCTCAGTAATGTTTTGGGTATTCTAGTTTTCTTGTTTTTTCCAAATGAATTTGAGAATTGTTTTTTCTATATCTGTAAAGAATCATATTGGTATCTTTATGGAGATTGCATTGAATCTATATAGTGCTTTTGGCAGAATGGCCATTTTAATTTTATTAATTCTGTCTAACCAAGAGCATGGAATATCTTTTCATCTTCTCAGGTCTTTTTTAATTTCTGTCTTCAGTGCTTGATAATTTTCATTTTAAAGGTCTTTTACTTCCCTTGTTAGATTAATTCCCAAGTATTTTATTCTTTTTGAGGATATTGTAAATGGGACCAATTTCATAATTTCTTCTTCTGCCCTATTATTGTTATCATGTAGGAAAACTATTGATTTATGGGTGTTGATATTATATCCTGATGTTTTGCTAAATCTGTTCATAAATCCAAGCTTATAAACTCATGGAGTTTTTTGGATCCTCTGGATATTGAATCATGTTATCAGAAAAAAAGGGATAGTTTGTCTTCTTCTCTTCCTACTTTTATCCCTTTGATATACCTCTCTTGCCTGATATCTCCAGGTAGGGTCTCGAGGACTATATTGAATAAAAGTGATGAGAGAGTGCAGCCTTATCTTGTTCCCAAGTTTAGTGGAGATGCTTTCAACTTTTCTCTATTTAGTATTACACTAGCTGAGGGTTTGGCATATATTGCCTTCACAAAGTTAGGATAAGGTGTTTTCATCTCTATTTTCTCTAAGGTTTTGAGCATAAATAGGTGCTGGATTATAGCAAAGGTCTTTTCGGCATCAATTGAGATAATTGTATTATAGTTTTTGTCCTTAATTCTGTTTAAGTGATGAATCACATTTATTAATTCACATGTGTTGAACCAGCCTTGCATAGCTGGAACGAAGCCCACTTGATAGTAATGAATTGTCTTCTTAATGTGATTTTGAATGCAGTTTGCTAGAAGTTTATAAACGATTTTTGCATTGATGTTCTCCAGGGATATTTTTCTCTAGCTTTCTTTTTCTGATGTGCCTTTTTTGGATTTTGGTATCAGAGTTATGGTTGCCTCATAAAAAAGTGTTTGTGTGGGCTCCCTCCTTTTCAATTTCTTTTAATAGCTTAGTATGCAGAGGTGTTAGCTCCTCCTCACAGGTGTGGTAAAACTCAGCAGGGAATCTGTCAGGGTCTGAGCTTTTCTTCTTTGGAATTCTTTTAATTGCTGTATGGATTTCAGTGCCTGTAATTGGGTTGTTTAGAATTTCAGTTTCATCCTGTGTTAATATGGGGATGTTGTATGTCTCTAGAAAATTTGTCCATGTTTTCTAGATTATTTAATTTAGAGGAATATAGTTTTTCAAAATGTTCTGATAATCCATTTGATTTCCATAGGATCACTGGTGATCACCCCCTTTTCATTTGTGTGTGTATGTGTTTTTTTTAATTTGCTTCAATTCTCTCCTTCTTTCAGTGAGCTTAGTAAGGGGTTTGTCAAGTTTTATTCATTTTTTTTTTGAAGCATCAGTTCTTTATTTCATTGTTTCTTTTCATTTATTTTTTTGGTCTCAATATCAGTGATTTTAGTTCTGATTTTGATTATTTCCTATCTTATGCTGGGTTTGGGCTTAGATTTTTCTTCCATTTATGTGGATTTAAGGTGGAACATAAGCTTATTCAATATCTGTCCTGGTTTTTAATGTAAGCACTCAATGCTATGAATTGTCTCCATAGGAATGCTTTCATGCTGTCTCAAAGGTTTTTATATGTTGTATCTTCATTCTTATTCTCTTCCAAGAATTTCTTGATTTCTGTTCTCATGTCTTCTTGGATCCATTCTTCACTTAATAGGGTATTATTTAATCTTCTTGGGTATGTGTGTTTTCTATTATGGTTTTTACTGACTTGCTAGGGTCATGGCATCAGGGTCTGAAAGGATACATGGAATAATTTCTACATATTTATATTCACTGGGGATTTTGTGAACTATTATATAATCTATTCTGGAGAAAGATGCATGTGCTATTGAGAAGAAGGTATACTCAGCCAACTTGGGGTAGAATATTTTGTAGATGTCTGTTAAGTCCTCTTGATTTATGGATTTGTTTAGGCCGGAGATCTCTTTATTGTTTTTTTGCTTTGGTAATCTGTCTATTGGTGATAGAATGTATTAAAGTCCCCCAGTATTATTGTGTTGAAGTGTACAAGTGGTTTTAAGTCATGGAGCAATTTTTCCACATACTTGGGAGCATTCGTGTTGTAGAGTATATATTTAGTATGGTTATATCTTCCTGTGGTATTGTTCCCTTTACTACGATGTAGTGGCCTTCTTTATCTCTTCTGACTAATTTGTGTTTGAAATCTACTTTGTCAGATATAAGCATTGCAACTCCACCTTGCTTTCTTGAGCAGTACACCTGGTAGATTTTTTCCCCCTCCTTTCACTCTCAATCTGTGGATGTCATTCGCTGTAAGTTGGGTCTCTTGTAACAGTGTATTGTTGGGTTTTGTTGTTTGATCCAGTCCAGTAATCTGTGTCTTTTGATTGGTGTGTTGAGACCATTCACATTCAGTGTTAGACTTGTTAGACGGTTGTGGTTCATAGTCAGCATGTTTTATTAGTGCGTTTGTATTTTCTTGGTTGTCTTTTGATAGTGGGCACTTTTATTGAATTTCCTTTGTGGGTTTTGAGAAGTGTTTGTTTATTCTTCAGGGTTGTGTCCATAATTTAGCTTTTGTGAATTGTGCTGCTATAAACATACAACATACTGTGTCTCTGAAGTTTGTCAATTTTAGATCTTCTGGGAAAGTACCCAAGAGTGGGATAGCTGGGTCTTATGGTGATATCATCCCTAATTTTTTGAGGAATCTCTATATTGCTTTATTGATTTCCAGAGTTGTTGTACTAGTCTGCAGTCCCACCAAAAATGTACAAGCGTACCTTTCTTACTAAGAACTTACCAGCATTTATTTTTGTTTGTACTCTTGATCTTTGCCAAGCATACTGAAGTGATATGAATTTTTTTTATTAGATAACTATGGAGTTACAATTAAGGGGGAATCATTGTCAAACAATCAAGAACAAATGTATATTTACATAGTTATCCAAAGCTTATGTCATGTCATGGATGCCCCCCTTGGGTTCCCTGTGATTCTGTTTCCCCCAGAAGAACCCCTGTGTTAAATGGATATCTGGTGGAGGTCAGAGATCTCCTTCTGAGATGATTTCCCCCATATTCTCATCCTCCAGTCTCCTAGATATCCTTCCTAATCCCTCCCCCCACCATGCCCCCTCCCTACACCTCCAAGTATCCTAGGCAGTGATCCTCCTGTTTGTGTAAAAATTCATGTAATTTGAGGTTATTATTAGCTTAGCCATCTAACATATTATTTCCAGATGTATTCTAGCTTCCACAAATGAGAGAAAACATTTGGCCCTCGAGTCTCTGAGATTGGGATACTTCACTTAACATATTTTTTTCCATCTCTATCCATTTGGTTTCAAAAGCCATAATATCATCTTCTCTAATGGCTGAGTAGTATTCCATTGTATATGTGTACCAAAGTTTTTGTACCCACTCGTCAAGGGAGGGGCATCTAGATTGGTTCCATAGTCTAGTTATAGTAAATTGAGCTGCTATAAGCATTGATGAAGCCACATCTCTATAATATGCTGATTCTAATTCTATTGGAAAATACCCAGGAGTAGGAGAGCTGGGTCATAAGGTGGTTCCAGCCCTAATTTTTTGAGGAGTCTCCACACTGCTTTCCAGAGTGTCTGAACCAGTTTGCAGTCCCACCAGCAGTGTAGAAGTGTTCCTCTTTTCCAACAGCCCCTCCAGCATCTGTCATTTTTCGTATTCTTCATTTTTGCCACTCTAACAGGAGTGAGGTAGAATCTCATTGAAGTTTTGATTTGCATTTCCCTTATAGCTAATGATGTAGAGCATTTTCTCATATATTTATGGGCTTTCTGGACTTCCTCTGGTGAGAAGTTTCTTTTTAGATCTGTAGCCCAATTATTGATTGAATTATTTGTGGTTTCAGTGTTTAGCTTTTTTAGTTCTTTGTATATTCTGGATATTAGCCCTCTGTCTGAGGTATAGCAGGTAAAGATTTTCTCCCATTCTGTAGGTTGTCTCTTGATACTCTTGGCTAAATCTTTAGCTGTGCAAAACCTTTTTAGTTTAATTCCATCCCATTCATTTATTCTTGACTTTACTGCTTGAGCCATGGGAGTTTTGTTAAGGAAGTCACCGCCGACTCCTATGTCCTGTAGTGTTGATTCTACTTCTTTTTCTAGTAAATTTAAAGTTGCTGGCTTAATGTCCAGATCTTTGAACCATTTTGATTTAATTTTTGTGCAGGGCGAAAAGTAAGGATCCAGTTTTAGTTGTATACACATGGCTGTCCATTTTTCCAACACCATTTGTTGAACAGACTATTTTTCTTCCATACTGTTTTTGCCCCCTTTATCAAATATCAAATAGTTAAAGATATGTGGGTTTGTCTCAGAATCCTCTATTCTATTCTATTGGTCTTCAGTTCTGTTTTGATATCAATACCATGCTGTTTTTACTTCTACAGCCCTGGAGTATAATTTCAGGTCAGGGATTGAGATACCCCCTTCTTCTTCCTTCCTGCAGAGTAATGTTTTGGCTAATCTGGGTCTTCTGTTATTCCATACGAACTTGAGAATTGCTTTTCTATATCCATGAAGACTGCCATTGGTATCTTGATGGGCATTGCATTAAATCTGTATAGAGCTTTGGGTAGAATGGCCATTGTTATTATATTAATTTTGCCTAACATGTGCATGGAATGTTTTTCCATCTACTCAGGTCTACGGTAATTTCTTTTTTTAGTGTTTGATAGTTTTCATTGTAGAGGTCCTTAAAATCCTTTGTAAGATTAATGCCCAAGTATTTCATTTTTTTGGAGGAGATGGTGAATGGGAGAGATTTCCTGATTTCTTCTTCTGCAGATTTGTTGCTGGAGTAAAGGAAAGCTAGTGACTTACTGAGGTAGCCTGCCACTTTGCTGAAATTGCCTATAAGCTCTAGGGGTTTTCTGGTTGAGCTTATTAGGTCTTCTAGGTATAGAATCATGTCATCAGCAAATAGAGATAACTTAAGTTCCTCATTTCCTATACGAATTCCTTTGATTTCCTTGTCTTGCTTGATAGCTCTGGCAAGTGTTTCAAGGACTATATTGAACAAGAGTGGGGAGAGTGGACAACCTTGTCTTGTTCCTGAATTCAGTGGAAATGCTTTCAGTTTTTCTCCATTGAGGATAATGTTGGCCGTGGGTCTGTCATAAATGGATCTGACATAGTTAAATTATCTTCCCTTGATCCCTAAGTTCTCCAGAGTTTTGAGCATAAAGTGGTGTTGAATTTTATCAAAGGCCTTTTCTGTGTCAATTGAGATGATTATATGAGTTTTGTTTTTACTTTTGTTTATGTGGTGAATTACATTTATTGATTTGTGTATGTTGAACCAGCCTTGTTTTCCTGGAATGAGGCCCATTTGATCATGATGTATTATCTTTTTAGTGTGCTTTTGTATCTGATCAGCTAGAATTTTATTAAGGATTTATGCATCTATGTTCATCAGGGAAATTGGTCTGTAGTTCTCTTTTCTTGACAAGTCTTTGTTGGATTTTGGTGTCAGTGTAATATTTGCTTCGTAAAAAGTGTTTGGGAGTGTTCCCACTCTATCAATTTCATGGAAGAGCTTGTAGAGAATAGGTGTTAGCTCTTCCATGAAGGCTTGTAGAATTCTGCTGTATATCCATCTGGTCCTGGGCTTTTATTTTTTGGAAGAGCTTTGATTGCAGTTTCGATTTCACTATCTGTGATAGGTTGGTTTCGATTTTCAATGTCCTCCTGTATTAATGAGGGGATGTCTTATGTGTCCAAGAACCTGTCCATGTCTTCCAGGTTATCAAACTTGGCAGAGTATAAATTTTCAAAATAGGTTCTGATAATCTTCTGGATTTTGGTTGAGTCTGTGGTGATATCACTGTTTTCATCTTTGATTTTGTTGATTTGCTTCATTTTGTTCTTCCTTTTAGTGAGGTTGGCAAGGGGTCTGTTGATCTTATTTTTTTGTTTCAAAGAATCAACTCTTTGTTTTGTTTATAATTTTTATTATTATTTTTTTTTTGTTCTCAATTTCGTTGATTTCAGCTCTGATTTTAGTTATTCCCTGTCTTCTATTAGCTTTGGGATTGGATTGTTCCTCTTTTTGTAGGCATTTGAGTTGTAGCATAAGGCTATTTATCTGGGCTCTTTCTAGATTTTTGATGTATGCACTCAGTGCTATAAATTTACCTCTTTAGAATGCCTTCATACTATCCCAGAGATTTTGGTATGTTGTTTCCTCATTCTCATTCAGTTCCAAGAACTTCTTGATTTCTGCTGTCATTGCCTCTTTTATCCATCCTTTGTTTAAGAGGGAATTATTCAATTTCTAATTATTTGAGTAGTTTCTGTTGTTTCTCTTGTTGTTGATTGCTAAGATCATAGCATTATGATCTGACAGAATTATATCCACTTTTTTGTATTTGTTAAGATTACCTTGGTGAACTAGGATGTGGTCTATTTTAGAAAAGGATCCATGAGCTGCTGAGAAGAAGGTAAATTCAGCTGTCTTAGGATGGAATATTCTGTAGATGTCTGTTAAGCCCGATAGATAGAGTTGTTGAGATTGGAGATGTCTTTATTGATTTTTTGTTTTGATGATCTATCTAGTGTTGATAGTGGTGTATTGAAGTCCCCCAGTATTATTGTGTTGAGATCAATGAGGGGATTACGTGTCCTTACGTATTTTTTCCATATATTTGTGGGGCGATGTAATTGGGGGCATACATGTTAATTATTGTTATATCTTATTGGTGAACTGTCCCTTTTAGTATAATAAAGTGACCCTCTTTGTCCTTTCTGACTAGTTTAAGCTGGAAATTAATGTTATCAGAAATTAGGATCACCATGCCAGTTTGCCTTTTTTTGGGCCGTAGGCCTGGTAGACATTTTGCCAACCTTTCACTTTCAGTCTGTGTCTATTTTTGAGTGTTAAGTGTGTCTCCTGTAGACAACATATTGTTGGATTTTGTTTTTTAATCCAGTGAGCAAGTCTGTGTCTTTTAATTGGGGCATTGTGATCATTCACATTCAGAGTTAGAATAGATATGGGAGGCTGAGTTTCAGACTTTGTGACTATTACAGAGTTTTGAGTCATCTTGGAAGTCATTTTGTGTGTAATGTGGTTATTGACTCGCCTTTGTTTAAGGATTTAGGGTATCATTAGCATTTTCTTCTGAATGAAGAATATTCTTGAGAATTTTCTGTAGTGCAGGATTTGTGTTCATGTATCTTCCTAACTTGAGTTTATCATTGAAATGTTTAATTTCCCTGTCACATTTAAATCTGGGTTTTGCAGGGTATATTATTTTTGGTTGGAAATTGCTATTTTTCAAAGCTTGAAAAATATTGTTCCAAGCTCTTCTGGTCTTCATTGTTTGATCTGAAAAATCTATAATGATCCTAATTGGTTTGCCTCTGAATGTGATTTGGGGCTTTTCTCTAGCTGCTTTTAGAATTCTCTCTTTTAGATTCTTAATGCCTCTTGTTTGCTGTTTGGAATTTTCATCCAGGCCAATGATTCTCAGGTTATTTCTCCTCATCTCATCAAATATTATTTGGAAGTTCTGGTCATGTAATATAAGTTTCTTATCTTGTCTGTCCTCTTTGAACTCAACATTGTTTAGCCTGTCTTCATTATCTGATGTATGTTCTTCAAAAGCTGAAGTTCTATTTTCAGTGGAGTTTAGTGTTAGTATCTTCCAGTGAAGATTTGATTTTGTTGACCGTGTTTTTCAATCCTGATAGCTCTGCTACATCTCTTTTCAGGATGTCTAATTCTATTTAGAGCTGATCTATCATGTCATGGAATTGCTCCCTTATTTCCTTATAAAAGTTGTCTCTCATCTCTTGAAATTTTTCTGATCTCTTTCTTTAATTCTTCTTTCAAGTCTTTCATGGAGTTACTAATCATAATGTTGATACAGTATCTTTGGTTTTCCTCTAGGGCCCCGGCCATGGGGTCCTTTGGTGGAGAGCTGTGAGGTTGAGAAGGGAGTTATTTCCCCTTTTCCTCATTTTCAGAAACGGGGTGTGTCTTGAAGTTCAACCATGTTACTCTTGTAGGGGTAATTGGAGCTTCTTATGGTTTTGCGTCATTGGGATGGGGAGCTAGTTAGGCAACTCAGACCCATAGATGCCAGACCAATCTGTGAGAACTTGAGAGCCTATAGGTGCAGAGGCTAGACAGTTTCAACTAAAACAGGTATGATGATGATTAGCATCTATAGGAGCAGTTTTCTTTGAGAGAGCTCTCATGATATATTATGATAGCAAGGAAGTACCCATTTTGAAGAATGTCTGTTTCTTCAGATAGCAGAGCCTCTGTAAGTGGGGAGAAGAAATGACTAGGGAGCCAAGGAGGTGAATTGGGGAGGTAAATTAGGTTTTTTGTTTAGAAAAAAAAGACATAGAAATGTGTTGTGGGTGGGGTAAAGACTTTGGGTGAGGAAGAGAGAAAACCGCTTATATTTAGGAATTGCCAGAGTACAGGGGAAGAAGAGGTTAGTATGGGGCATGGTTCTCTTTGCCCATAGGAGACTGGGGGCTATTTTGCTATCATGAAGTGTTTTCCTCATTGGATTCCAATGCTATAGAGACAGCTGTTGGGTTCAAGAAGACACCCAGAGAGTAGGAGCCAATCACCAATACATACACACAGATAAATACGTACATCCATGAACACCAAATTCAGTATTAACCATAAAGCAAAAAAGGATTTAAAAAACCCAAAAACAGAAAAAATAAAAATGGTAAAAAGTTAAACGTTGAACAAATTAAAAATATTATATGACAGCAGGATCCCCACTTAAAAAAGAAAAAAAAACTAGTTGGGAAAGTTCTGATTTTTTGCCCCCTAGGTCAGCAAGCACGTACCTTGGGGGGATGTGTTCAAATCAGCCATCTAGCTGTGGATTCTTCACAGTTGAGCTTGTCAGGGGAGATGCAGTTTGGTTATCTCCAATGACCTGGTTTTTCCTAGAGGAACTCCTCAAAATTTTCTGTTGCAGAGGGGTAGAAGATCCTGCCCTCTCCCGCTTCTTGTGAGGATAGAATTCAGCACCCCCTAAACTGCATTCCTGGGCCGATTATTTTCTGCCTGTCCACACTCCAGATCTTCTTTAGCCGGGGTCTCAGAAGCTGTAGAGAGTCTAGTTGGCCCTAGTGAAGTTGTGTGGGGCTCTGACTGATCCAAGGAGAGTGGGCAGACTGAAACTCGCTTCCTCTGGATTACTGATGACCCACTCTGGGTGTCTTATGATCTTCAGAAGACCCAAGACCTGCTCTGTGGGGTTGACAGAAACCCAGCGAGGGATGTGTGTGAGGGTCCATATTGTGCCAGTGCTTATGTGGTTCTCAGTTGCAAGCACTAGGGGGCGCCCACCTGAAAAGATCAGGACCTATGGAGCCTTGGCTATGCCCAGGGCTCAGATGCTAAGGGAAAGCCCATGCTGCCCGTTTTGTTCAAAGGTTCAAGAGGCTAATGTCAGACCTTGCCTTGTTAGAGAGTTACAGGCAGTTTTTGGAGAGTCTGAGGCACTCGGGCCCCCTTGAGAAGGATATGCCCTACTGTGCCAAGCTCTGTGCACAGACTCCTCCTATTCGGGTGTGTAAGAGGGCGGCCAGGAGGTCACCGTCTGAATGATCTGCAAGCTGAAGAGGGGATTCACAGTTCCACACAGCCCCTTGGGCAGACGGCCAGGTCACTGGCGGTAAATTCTGTTTTTCTCTCCCTGGGGACTGGGGTCCCAAGTCTGTGCTTAAATGATGGGTGTGGTTTCGCTTTTCCTGAGTGAGCGTCCAGCCCCACCCTCAGGGAGACCTCACAATGGTGGGCGGAGCCGAGGGGCTGCAATGCACCTGCAGCTGTAGATTTGCTGGTGTGAGCAATTAAGTTAAAGGGCTTGAGACTCAGCTCTTGCAAACCTTGAGCATGGGTGGAAAGGTGTTGTCTGCTGTGACCGAGTTACAGTTCTTGTGCCATTTCCTTGCCTCCCTGGCTGTGGAGCCAGCAGCGACGGGAGCTGGAGAGGAGAATACCAGCACCACACAGCCCCCTGGGCAGACGGTCAGGTCACCGGGCGGTAAATTCTGTTTGTCTGTCTGCGCAGACTGAGGTCCCAAGTCTGTGCTTTAAAGGATGGGTCTGGCTTCTCTTTTGCCGGGTGAGCGCTCAGCCCCACCCTCAGGGAGACCTCGCAATGGCAGGCAGAGCCGACTGCTGCAATGCACCTACAGCTGTAGGTTCACTATTGAGCGATTAAGCCCCAGAGCTATAGAATCAGCTCTTGCCAATTACGAGCGAGCGGGCTAGAAGGCGTTGCCTGCTGCGACCAGGTTAGGGTGCTTGTGCTGTTTCCTCCCCTCCAGGGTAGCTCTCCTCTCCCCGGCTGAGGAGCCCATTGCGCGGGGCACAACAACCTTGTTTAGATTCCTTAATGCACCACTCTTTTCCTTTGGTGTTAAAAAATTAGCCAAGGGGTAATGTTTCCCCCACACTGAGAGCTCTGTCCTACCCTAGGATACCACCTCCCACTCCTGCAGCGTGAAGTGTTTCTCAGGAGCATCTCGGAGTCACTTGATATGAAATCTTAATGTAGTTTTATTTATCAATTAAGAGCAGCAAGTAAATCTATAAGGTTTAGTTAGGTTTTTTTTTCCCCAAAGCAGCATTTGGTTTCCTATTACCATGTTTTAGTCCTCTTTTAGATCATGGATTCACATGTACTTACTGGCTATCTGTAGACCATAAATTTCAATGCTCAATTAAATTTTCAGGAACAGAGTTGAACCCATAGGGCAGAGAAACAAAGGTGCTTCTCCAGGTATTTCTTCCTTCTCACTAGACTCAGTAAAACCACATGCCTATAGTTATTTGCTGGTTATTTATGATGAATGCTTATTTTGTAATACCAATGATGATCATTCTGCAAAGGACTCAAGGTAGCATTAGAATTACTTGTAGTCTAAATGCATAAATTTGTCATCATTCTCTTTCTTGCCCATATTTTATTTCTTGTTTAGTCAGATTTCCATTGCTGTGATGAGGTATCTGAGAAAAATCACCTTAAAATAGGAAAGGGTCATTTCCCACTCATGGTTTCAGAAGTTTTATTCCCTGGTTGACTGGAGGCTGGTTTCTCTGTCTATCTCTCTCACTCTCTCTCTTTTTGGTTTGAGGTGAGATAGTACTTGATGGCAGGGAATGCACAGTAGTACAAAGTTGCTCTCTTTGTGTTGGCCTGGAAGCAAAGAGAGAGAGGGGAAGAGGCTGGGGTCCCCATTCCTTCTTCAAGGGCATACCCTCAGTTCCTTAACTTCCTCACACCATGCCTACCTCCTAAGGGTTTTACCTCCCACTAGTGGTCCCATGGGCTGGGGATCAAGTCTTTAACACATGAGCATTTGGGAGGCATTTCAGATCCACATCATAGCACTTGAAGAAGTTACTTTAAATATTGTCATGTTTTGGAGGCAGGGAATTTCCAAGCTCATTGAAATTTGTTTTGCATTTATTTTTTCTGGTTACATAAGGACAGTTAGATTCTGGAAATGAAACTCTGTGCTTGCCTTACACAGATTCATTTCCAATGCCTCGTTTCATTTCTGTCTTTCCTTTCCTCCTTCCTTCTCCCACTCTCCACCTCTTCCCACCCACTTTCTCCCTTTCACTCTCCCTCAAGGTCCACATTTTCACTTTTCATATTAGACAAGTTTGGACAAATATTAGCTGAGAATTGTGAAATATAATCTGTGTTAATGAACATTGGTTATAATTAAACACTATTTAATGAACATAATTTTATAATTTATTTAGAAGGTGGGGAGAAAGAACAATGCATTCCTTTATTTTGCTTTATATTATATTTATGTATCTACTTGTCTGTGAACTTTCTGATTACTCAGAGCCTTGCACAGAGTCTGGCAAATAGTACATGCTAGATAAATATGGTTGAAATAAATATTTGTCAAATGACAACAAACAGGCAAGACCATGGGAACTTAAAGCAAAAAAGGTTTCAGTGAACTTGTATATGATAACTTCTGACTACTCTTGTTAGATTGTCGACTTTGAAATGAAATGTTGTGTTTGTTTTTCTCCAGCTCTGATGTTGGGTCATAGAAGAATTCTTACTTTCTTTTTTTTCTATTGATGGCATTCTTTCTTTGCTTTTGCTTTAAGGTAATACCTCATCAAATTTTAATAAGTCCAGGAATAGGTTCTTCAATTCTAGTGCAAATATGCATCTGTTTGGCAGTACTATTTACAGGCCTTTTCTTTGCTGCACTGATTTAGATGAATAATCAGAAAAGTGAAGTACAGTGGTTCTTATGAGGCCATTTGCATGGAATGTTAAAACTATCTTTGCAGATGACGACATTTCCATTTTAAGTAGGCTTCAGTCACTTGATGCATGCCACAATTTAAATTGCAAGAACAAACAAAAACCCTTACTTTTTTGCCTCTACATTTTCTTAGAATAATTTCACATCCTAACACATCGGTAGCTGTATTGTCCATGTAAATCATTCATTCAATTCTTTATCCATTCATTCAGGACTGGGCATATATGATGAATAAGACAGGCCCTTACTCTTGAAGCATTTTATGTTTTCTACTTACATTTCAAAATCACTTTAATCTTTAACTACTTTGTTTTTAAAAAGGAGTCTTTTACAATGGATTTAAAAGGTTCAAGGCCACTGGTTTGCCATTGGGTGAATTATCACTCACTGCATAAGTGTTGATTTGGATTAATGCAGAGTGAAACTAACCCCGTGAGGTATACAAGTGAATCCTACTCACCTACAGAATATTTCCTTGACGTCCAGTTTCATCAGATGGAATTTCATGATCATCTGTACCACTGAGAACAACTAAAACTATTGGGGAAAATATTTAAAAATAATGTTTGCAAGCAAATGGATGAGCTGATTAGCAGGAAAGGAATTTGTACAGATAAAGACCAAGTAGGAGTGCACTTAAGCTTTTAATTGTCTTGGAGGACTCAACATTTGTCAAAGGTGGCAATCTAGTCTAGTCTAAAGGAAAAGTTTTGCATTTGCAAAGCCCCTATCTAGGAGACACCCAGAGTAAATGCTGAGTTTTACAACTCTTATGAGCAGTCAATGCTGTGAGTACTTGGAGTTCCCTATTAGCAAATCCCCAAATCCCAAAAAATAGTTAAAAATATTAGTGATTCCAGTAAGCCTTATTTATTTATTTATTTATTTATTTATTTAGTACCAGGGAGGATTGAACCCAGAGGTACTCAACCCCTGAGCCACATGCCCTGGCCTGTGATTTTTTTTTTTTTTTTGAGATAGGGTCTTGCTAAGTTCCTTAGGACCTGGCTAATGGTTGAGGGCTTTGAACTTGCAATCCTCCTGCCTCAGCCTCCTGAGTTGCTGGGATTACTTACAGGTGTGTGCCATCGCATCCAGCTCCAGTTAACCTCATTTAAAAGTAATTTTTTTCTGATTGTACAAAGGAAAACAACTGGCTATACTTAATGGACTCATTTTGCACAAACTTCTCTCACAATTAGTATAATTACAAAGAACTTTCTAGTATATAAAAACTTAATTCATCTCTCATAGAAAATAGTGATGATTTTCACAGATCATCGTTCCCTTATCTGGCAAATTTAACTTTATAACTACTTTGCTGATAGCTGTATTTAGTCTGTTTCTTTTATTATGGGAAAGCTTACAGGTTGTTGAAAAGCAGTCCATAAAGTGCAGAGATGTACTAGAAATAAATTCACATGTACTGCCCTCAGCAAATTAAGGTGAGAAAGAATCATGTGTCTTGAACATAGTTGCTGGAGAGAGGTAAAATGATTTCTTTGAGATATTTGAACACATCTTGCCATTTTTGGGGGTTTGCATTCAAATTCTTATAGGTATACCTGAGTAGTATAAAACTCTCCAGGTAGAAATCAAGAGTCACAGGCTGATATGGCTCTAGGTACATAGCAGGAGCACACACAAATCTTGAGTGGAGTACTATCCTTATAAAGTTGTAAGATATATGAGCTCATGTCATTTCCTTGAAGAACAAAATGAAAGATAGCAAAACAGAGAATGCACAAGGAACGATGGAACCATAATTGAGACTGGGAGAAAAATTAGATCACAGATGGGCTCAGCAAAGAAATTTCTGAAATATATATTTAATTCTGGAATATAAATATGATGAATATATTTAAGGTTATAAAAGAGGTTTGAAAATATGAACAAAGAGAGCTGTATCAGTGGCTCAGCAGTTACGGCACTTGCTTGGTATGTGTGAGGACGTGGGCACCACATGCACAATGAAGAGTTGGAGCAACAAAAGTCACATTAAAAACTAAATAAAAATGTTGATTCTTTCTTGCTCTCTCACTGTCCCTCTCTCTTTTAAAAAATATTTTAGGAAAGAATATGAACAAAGAGCAACAGACTACAAAAATTACAAGTAAATTTGTGAAAGAATGGAACAGAAATTATAGAAATAAAAATAATATGATTATAATTAACAACTTCCTGGATAATCTTTTTTTTTTTTAACCAGGGAATGGATGCAGGGGTACTTAACCACTGAGCCCCATCTCCAGCCCTTTTTATTTTTTATTTTGAGACAGGGTCTCATTAAGTTGCTTGGGGCCTGTGGCGTATATATACAATGGAATTCTACTCAGCAATTAGAAACAACAATATTGCAGCCTTTGAAGGTAAATGGATGGCAATCAAAGAAACCATGCTGAGCAAAGTTAGCCAAAACAAACCCAGAGACTCAAAGGTCGAATGTTTTCCCTCGACTGTGGAGGCTAGAGCAAAACCCAGGCTTGGGTGAAAAGTTGTCAAACTCACGTGTTAGACCCAGAAAAGATGTAGCAACACATAATCTAGGGGAACCAATAGATATGTGGGGGTGGAATGGGGAGGGAGGGAGGACAAGGAGGGATCTAGGGAGATAATCAACAATGTAGCATACTCTTTACCCTCTCAGAATCCAAATAATACATATGAAATCATTTAATTCTGGAAAATTCACAATCTAACCATTTACATCACTTGTAGGGGCAAAATATAGAAGAATCAAGAGATTGGGGTGAGGGCAATGTGGGAGCAATTCTGGTTTAAAAACGAATGCACATCATAGTGTTACTTTATATGCATTTATGATTGTACAATAACTCAACTCCTTAATAAAATTTTTTTAAAAAAGTTGCTTAGGGTCTTGCTAAATTGCTCAGGTTAACTTTGAACTTGAGATCTTCCTGCATCAGCCTCCCAAGTTGCTGGGATTACAGGCATGTGTCACTGCACCAGTCTCCCTGGATGGTCTTAACAGCAAATTAAACCCAACAAAGAATTATTCACCAAGTAGTAGAGATGGACCTCTAGATTGGAAACTTGAGGGAATTAAAGACAGAGAAGAAAGACTGTCTCACTTCCGGTGGCATCTGGGGATAAGTCCTTGTCTTGGGTAGCCTCTATTTTTCCTTGGCCCTAATTCACTCAGTCTTTCTTCTAATCAGTTGCTTTCTAGATGTTATTAGCCACTTGGTTCTGTTCCTTCTCATCAAAGCCAGGCACAGGAACTCTTCTCTAGTAATCTTTGTTTTTCTTTTCACAAATCAATCTCATATTTTTATTTATCTCTCATTTTCACTCCCACTTGTTGCAACAAGGATCAGGCAGGCAGTGTAATGTATTTCCACTTGTTCTGTTAATTGGCAGAGCTATTAACTAATCATCCTTTTTCCTGTATTAATGAGTGGGCAAATGCTGATCATGTTTTGTTGTCTTCACCTCGACCAGCGAGGTGGCAATAACGACGTGCACACACTTGTTGCTTGTGGAGATCTCTCATTCTTTATTCAGGAAGTTACACTGCTTATATAGTAAAAGTGAACCAATCCATAGGCTGTTGCTATGAGGAAGAAAACTCTGCTGCCAGCTCCTATTGGTTGTCCCTAGGTGGTCAGATGTTGCAAGCACAAGAACCAGGAATAGCAAGAGGTCAGCTGACTTGGTTGGGCCAGCTGCCAGCCGCCATCTTAAAGTTGCCTGTGTGGCGTGGGCCCTGGGTGCTGCCCGCCACATATCCCCCTTTTTTGTTTAAGACAAGACGGTGCCTGCCTTAGGTTGCCAGGATAGAGTTACATTCTTACCCGTCATTGGGTGTTGAAGTACAACGTCTTCAACCTCTGTCTTAGGTTGATATGTGCTCTTTCTGGTCTGACCCGTCTTTGACTACCGGTCTAGCATGCTCAGCCATACTTTAGGGGAGTGGCCAGCATCGATGGCTAGCAAAGCTTGGTGTAGAATCACTGTCTGTTTACGCTGGTTACCACATACCTTGCACATCCACCACACACCAATACCAGATATGAGACACAGGGAACTATCAAAAACCAGGAAGCCAAACCAATTTTTTCCCAAGCAACAACAGATTGGAAATCCTACTACCATTAATCATAGAAACAGAGGATATATCCATACAAGTAATAATAAAACAAAAGTTATGAGACAAGTTTTGCATCAAGTTAGTTTAACAGCATTATGTCTGCTTGCAATTGTTTATTAATTTGTTGTTGCGTACTTAGGGCAGTAGCAGTTTGTTTAGCCAATTTATGTACCCTGTGGCCATTGAATGGTACATAGCCAGTCCCTCGGTAGCAGCAGCTGCAGTTGCAGCCACAATGGCTGTCACAATAGTTGCTGTAAATCTGAAGTCCCTTCAGGTTTGATAGAGTTGAACATCCTGAGCATTCATTCACCTTTACTTTCACTGGAACAGGAATTGTTGCGGGAACCGGAGGAGGCAGGAGTCAGGAAATCCCTTTTAGCAGGAACAAAGTTTAGTAGGATTTTGTGTCATTTTGATGTCCCATCAGAAGCAGAAAGCTGACGCATAAGTTGTTTCAGAATCTTTTGGGGACCATCATTTTTTATGGAAAAACACAAATATTCCTTTGACCCCAGATTAAGACCAGGTCGGGTCCATGCCAATGGCGTTTGGCTGCAGGTATTATTGTTAACATCCAAAGTTTAAAAATTAACAATCTCATGGGGCAGTATAACCCCCCTTTTTGTTTTAAAATAGATAATTTTGTATTTTGATTCAATTGTTATGAAGTTATTAATGTTTGTAATAACTTTAAGGTGAGAAATATTATAGGTCATACCATTTAAGTCAAAAGAGTTAAAAAATAAAAAATTACATTGTTAAGAGGAAATAGTACCAGTGATCAGACTGATATATACATAAAACCCATTAATGATAAAGCCTCTATGCATTTAAAGTAAATGTAAGTTGGGTTTAAAATGAACAATGTTTAAAAGACAGCACTTGATATTCTTTGCATGTAGAATTACACCTGTTAGAATTTTAACTCTCAACAACCTTGTTTTGTTTTAGTGAAAATGTAGATTAAAATAATCTTAAATCTTAAATCTTTGTAGTTTTTAATCTATAAAAGCACATTTAATAAACCCAAATGTTACCTTATAAAACTTATAAGAACATATTTAATAAACCCAAATATCACTTTATAGAAACTAAATCAAGATTACTCAAATTTATTTAGCAGTTAATGTTTTAACATTTTGACTTTGTAAATTTATCATATGTCTTTTTTAACACATTTATAAAATTAATTTTATTTATGTTAAATCTATATATTTTTTGTTGTTAACTTAGGTTATCTATGAAACCTCAGGATATTAGACAAATATAAACCATCTTTTTTCCATTGAAGAAAAATCCTAGAAGAAATTAATGTTACACTCTAAACATTTATAGAAATTAACATTTTATTGATTGACCACCTAGAAAAAACATGTGAGTTAGTATTGTGGTACACATCTTTACTCTTATGTATAAATGATTTAGATTGAACCTCTATTTTTAAATGCTTATTAAGTCACTTGAATTAAAAGTCATTTGGATCCATATTTTTTGTTTTTAATTTAATTTATGAGCGCTCATTTATAAGCCAATTTGGTACCATATGGAATACACATATAACATACATGTACACAAACACATAAGACAGGAGTGTGCACACACACAAAACAACAGCAAACATAGACTTTAGACCCTTGGAAAAATTGAACTTTTGAATAAAGACAGCAGCAAAAATCTCTTGTACACCAAAGAGGTTACAAATGGTTACAATTTTCCCAGACCACTTAATTGGAGTTTCCCAGAGATCAGTAGAGAAAGGAGGAGTACACCAACCATATCAGCATGAAGGAATGTGCACCTGGAGGATGACGCTGGCCAGTCTACCAAAGCAAGATAGTCAATCCTTTTTAATTAACCTCTCAAATAAAACAAGACTGACTGAAAGATATATTTAGGTGTACAAAATAGGTGAATTTACTAGTTATATTGAGCTCAAGATCCAAAAAATGAAATGGCCATATTTATTTTAGTCAAGGAGTGTGCACACATTTTTTAGGACCAGAATTAGTTAGCCCAGGCTTTATGTGTTTCTTTCAGAAACTCTTTTATTTTAACCTCCAAGGAAGATAAGGTGTCCTTGACTAGGCGCCAGAAAGAGAAAGCAGCAGTGGGAAAAATATCGGGTTCTTTTTTTTTTTCTTTCTTAGTACTTTTTGTAAACCTCTTTTTACATGTTTTTAGACCCGTTTGCAAAAACCAAGAAGAAGATTGTTTACTTACCTTGACAAATGAAGTAACTGTCCTAGGACTCACAGCAGTTTTTTGTGCTTTCAATAATGACATTACTGCTTTTTGCAGCTGGAGTTTAGACAATTTTAAACCCATGGTACCTCTCCTCCCACTTGTACTTACCTTAAAGTAGAGGATTTCTTGAGCCCACCCAGGGAGTCTGTCAGAACCCATCAAAAACATTGCTCTAGAGCCCCTGCTTATAGCAGTCCTCGCTTATAGTAAGCCCCCGGGTTTCCCTGCTCGAAGCAGAATGTAATGATTCCCCGTCAAAGCAGTTTTCCCTGCTCGAAGCAGAATGTAATGATTCCCTGCTCTCAGGCAGTAGCTAGGCTGTAAGGATTCCCTGCTCTCAGGCAGTAGCTAGGCTATAATTTACCGACTTAATGTCGTCCGTCTAGAGCTTCCCGGGTTTCGGCACCATTTGTTGTCGAGGCGGCAATAACGATGTGTACACACTTGTTGCTTGTGGAGATCTCTCATTCTTTATTCAGGAAGTTACACTGCTTATATAGTAAAAGTGAACCAATCCATAGGCTGTTGCTATGAGGAAGAAAACTCTGCTGCCAGCTCCTATTGGTTGTCCCTAGGTGGTCAGATGTTGCAAGCACAAGAACCAGGAACAGCAAGAGGTCAGCTGACTTAGTTGGGCCAGCTGCCAGCCGCCATCTTAAAGTTGCCTGTGTGGTGTGGGCCCTGGGTGCTGCCTGCCACAATGTTTGTCTAGAACAGCAGGCAAGGGACAGCTCAAATTAGTGCTCATTCTTAACATTCTATTTTTCCAGCCCTATTTTCTACCATGTATTCTTTTGTGATTAGACAAGGACCACGGTGGAGACCTGCCTCAGTTTCTAGTTTTAAAAAGTGTTTCTTTTGTAAATATAATGGATGTTCACTGTAGAAAAGATAGTAATACTAATATGCTCAAAGAAGGCAATTAAAATGAGCTGTAGCCCTGCCTCCCAGAAATAGCCATTATTTTGCTGTAGATTCTTGCAGTTTTTAATCAAAGCATATAGATGCATGTAACATACTCCATTTTTTAATTAAAAAATGCCATACCTTTTGGTGTCCTACTTTTTTTCATTATACAATGAACTTTATAATTATCTTTTTATGAACCATCTTTTACAAATGATTTTTAGTAGTAACCGTCTATTACATTAATGGCACAATACTGACAGTGCCTCACTTATGTGTTCCTAAACTCCACTGCTCACATGTATTTTATGACCCCTTTCTGTAAGTACCTGCTTCTCTCTCCTTTCTCTGGTTGCAGACAGCTACTCAGGACTGGTGCGAAAAGTATAACCTTTGGTCAGATTTGAATCAGTGAGAAAATAAGCATTGGTAAATGAGCACCCCAGCTTCCCTGCCCCTCTGATAGGCAAATCTGAGACTGGTGCTACCCATTTCCCCAGAGGTTTCCCTGTTTCATCATTGATGAACAGGATCCTGTTCATCAATGATCCTAGTACTAGCTTCCTTCTTTCTGGATCTTCTCTGCTAGTGATTCCTGGGATCACCTTCACATAAGTTGCTTGTTCTGGGCATGCCTCTGGGAGAATCCAAACTAAGAGAATATTCAAGAAGGCCCTTGTAGATATTGTCCATTTTCCTTAAAAACTTTATTTTCCGGGGCTGGAGCAGTGGTTCAGTGGTTTTGGTGCTTGCCTGGCAAGTACGAGGACCTGGGTTCAAACCCCAGCACCACATACACAACTAAGTGTTGGAGCAATGAAGGCCATGTGAAAAACTAAAGTTGTTTCTCTCTTTCTCTTCTCTCTCACTGTCCCTCTCTTTAAAAAACAAACAAACAAACAAACAAACTTTATTTTTCATTTGGTTGTCTTGATATCTGGACATCCCTACTGATTTTTGGTTTGGTGTCAGGAGAGAAGTTGTAAAAATCAAAGCAGAAAGCAAAATTTCCACATGGCCAAAATTACCCTGAAGGGTCCCTTTAGGATTTCTGTTCAGTGTTTTTAGACTTTAAAATATTCTGTCAGATCTTGATGGTGTGTATTGGATGTGGTCATATTCTGTGCCATGGATGGGTTGTTGGGTGAGCAGGTGGGGAGTGTGTGTGTAACACTACCAGCAGGCACCAGCCTCCACTGGCTTCACTGGAGATCAGCTCACCTTCTCCGAATGAGTCCAATGCACTCAGCTTCCTGTTGGAACAGATTGCTGTTTTGTTGGGCAGGCACCAGAGGCAGTAATTGTGTTTGGGTATAGTGAAAATGAGGTAGAGAGATGCATGCATTTGAACATTAGCTTCACATATGTGAGGAGAGCTGTTTATTCTTTATTCCATGAGAGACATAGTAGACTTGAAATAGAGCAGGAGCAGATTGACACAACCCATCTCCAGCTCACTCTGTTGCACAGGCTTGCTGAGTGTACTGGTAAACTCATAGCCTACACTATTTCAGGAGCTTCCATTCTTTTACATTTGGCTAAATAGTGCCTGTTGAGCTTTGGTATATCAATTATGTCTATGCCACAATTCCATATTTCTCAGTTCATCTGAGTTTCATTTTATTTGTCTATATAATGAGGAAAATAGTTTCTACTTATCTCATGGTGTTTTGAGAGCCTCAGATAAGATAATATGAGAAAGTTCCTTATGGAATTATAGATTTCTATTTGAAGATGAGAGCTTATTTTTGTCATATTTTAAAAGACTGGATATATCTCCATGAACCGTGCACTTAAAGTTGCTGGCTGGCTGTGGTTGGTGATAAAATACTCAAACAGCATCCAAACGCTACCCAGAAGCCAGAGGAGACTATGAATCACACAGAGAGTCTCATTTCATTTTCACACCCTTATGTCACAGGCCCTGAGTTGGAAGGAGCCCCACATGGGATCCTGGAGTTAGATTAAGCCTGAGGAGACATGAACTTGACAATGAGTTGATTGCACCCAGGTTCATTGAATCTATCTAGGTTTTGGTTTAATCATTTTAAAACAAGTCAAATATCTCTATAGTTCCCTAAAACTTCAAGCTCATGAGTCAAAACTGATGTTTCTCAAGGTGTGGATTAAAGGAAAATCAATTTTCTTAGAAATATCCAGAGAACTTGTTAAAAATGAAGATAAGATTTCCTGGCCTCATCCTAAATTTAATGAATTAAAGTCTGCTGATGTAAGATCCCAGTACTTGCATTTTAATTAAGAATGTAAAATAGCATTTTAAGTTGTGTATTTTTTTATATTAGCTTTGGTCATAAAATGTAATCAGAGAAAGCCTCAATGAGCAATTTAATCAGAAAGCTTGAAAGGAATGAGAACATTCTTGACACTGGTTCCTTGGAAGACAAAACCTTGGCTAGCCATTATCTTTTTAGATGGACATGGAGAAAGTTAGTGATTTTTAACATACTCATTCCCATAAAAGTATAACTATTCTGTGTGACATCATCATAAGGTTATAAAAATTTTGGAGGGGACTAAAACCTTTTACTAAAAAGAACTAATAGTCTTTAGTAATGAAAAGTTCGTTCATAGATTTAAGGTCTGTTAAATTATCACCTTGGAAGCAAAAGTTGAAAAAAATACAACTTACTAGAAAATTTATCCCAAAGGAATGGAAATCCTTTGTTTACCAAAATAACAACAAAAAAATTCAAAACAGCAACAACAAAACCATACTGGCCTTGTACTGATTCCAGTGTCCACCTAAGTGAGTCCTTTCTTCTCATGATTGTTCTCCAGAGGAGAGCTCTGTCGTCTCATAGCTTGACTGCGCAGACACTGCCATTTGTCTCTCCTTGTGTCAATGATCAAGGAGACAGAAAGTATGCATTTTTACCTTCTGTCACTGGAACGACTAAAAATGAATTCTGTTGGCCACCAGTCTTCCACTGATTAGTCCTGCTTTTTCCTGTGTACTGTTGAGTGGCTTAATTCAGATCAGGTTCATCTAGAACACTAGGCAAGGGCATCTCAAAGTTAGTGAAATTGGGACCTGGGTCTGATATTCTAATTTGTCTCCAAACATCCAATGTCTCTCTCTTCCTGACCTTTAATTGGGTTTAAATTGTCTGTTTACAACTGCTTATTGAAAACCATGTTTATGGAGGAAGTGTTTGTTCACTTAAGGTGTAGACTATGCATGTCATAGGAAGCAAGATTTTATTCAGTTGTCTTGGGTTTCTTGACACAATTTCTGGCCTTTTGTCCTTATGATGTAACTGTTGTGTAGTTTGACTTTACATGCTATTTAGTTTTTTTTAAAAGAGAGAGGGACAGTGAAAGAGAGAAAGAATCAATTTTATTTAGTTTTTCATGTGGCTTTCATTGCTCTGACACTTTGTTGTGTAAGTGGTGCTGGGGTTCGTATTTGGGTCCTTGAGCATGCCAGGCAAGCACCATAACTGCGGTCCTACTTTACATGTTATTTGAAAAACTTTAAGACCCTTGATAAATTATTAAATTTGAAGATAACAAAAATTAATAATAATATAATATACATAAATATAGATACTGTAATTCATGCATGAATTCAACAAACATCTATTTATTTTGATATAATCTAAATTCTGTGGTAAGTGCTGGTGATTCAAACATAGTTTAACCTTTAGTATGTAAGTTATATTTAAATGCTCTTTTACACTTTCCTAGAGAAAGGGAGAAGTGCTATAAAAAGCATGAAGGAATTAATCAAGACAAATCAATAGGCTTAACAGAGGATCCATCTACTGTATCAATGAAAATTAAGAAAATTTTTTAGTTCAGTCGTCTAACAGAAATTGTTTTCTTCTTCTAAGTGTTAACCCTGGAACATGTGTTTGATGATGTGAGTATAAGAAAGAAATCAATTTTGTATCTGTCTAAAAAGAGATTCTGCTGGTGGCCTTGGGGAGGAGATGCACAGAAAACAATGAGAGTATTTGCCAAGTATCTGGAAGAGAGTAGTATAGATTTTTGAATGAGCTGTGCATCATGTTCTGTATAGGTAGCTGTGTTCACTTACCTGTGTATTCCAGATCTCCACTTGGCTGTTTACTAGCACACTGAGAATACAAATGGAGTTCTTGATTTTCCCCATCTCTAAGTCTGCACCTTTTGTGGTTTTTTTCCTTTTCAGTGAGGTGTAACACTATTCACAGAGGTGCTAGACAAAAGCCCCCTGTGTTTGCCTCATACCTAAGATGAGATGTACCCCAAATGTCATCATCGCTCACTATGCCCTTTGCTTCTGTCCATCCTCATGCATCCCCCACATCTTGTCTGAATGTAGTCTTCTATTTGCTTCTATTCTTGCTTTTCCTTCAGTCCACTCTCTCTATATACAATATTCAAAATATTCTTTCAAAACGGTATGCATAGGTTATATATAATCTATTTAAAAATTTGAGTGGTTTCTGCTTAAAATTTAAATAGAAATGTATTACCATGGTCAACATGGAGCAGTACATAAATCAGTTTTTTCTTATCCCTCCACACTCTAGCTCCTATGATTTTCCCTCTCACCCTGGCCTTCCTGCTGGTCCTTGAATTTTCTCAGCATATTCCTCAGTGAAGGCTTTCACATTCACTTTTTTTTCTCAGCTTTTAAGGCTCTTCTCCCAGTTTTTTTTTTCTCTCTCTGTGTGAGTCACTTGTCATTTAGACTGATGTTCTCCTTGATCTATAATAGCTATCAGTTGGTCACTCTCCTTTCCATTGTCCTTAATTTTATCCAAAGTGTTTGCCATTCTTTGAAATTGTTGTCTTCATGAGTTGCTTTCCTATTTTCCTTCCCCTCCAAGTAGAAAGCCAGCATCGTAAAAGCTCTGATTTTCTCTGTGCTGATCTCTGCCATGCCCTAGTATCAAGAACAAGACAGGGCACATGATGTGTTCTCAATACATATTTATTGAATGAATCTTAGCAGATTAATAAGAGGAAAATGTACTGGTTTGTGGGGGTAATACATATAGTCATGAAAATAAAGGATTTAGCCATTATTGCATTGGTTTCATAACAAATTATGGAGTTTAATTTTATTTTTACATAGATTTAAGCATATATGAGAATTACTTTAAAATATATAAGAAATGATGGGATGAAAAATAAGCATATTTAAATGCTTATTTTACATTTCTGCATTTTCAATAATTACTTATGCAATCATTCTCTGGATCACTTTTCCATAAAATAGGTGATTAATAGGGAAAATATTTCATAGATTTTTTTTCTGACAAAATAACAATTTATTGACCAACTGTTATTTACTGTTCTTTTCTCTTCAGAGGACTATAAATCATCAAATTAAAACTCATACTCAAATATGATGGTATTGGAAGCATTGAATGGAATTTTATGTTTATGTGGATTCTGATTTAAAGGGACAAAAGAAAACAATAGACTATCAAAAAAAGTCTTTTTTTTTTTTTTAAATTTGTGGTGCTGAGGATTGAACCCAGGGCCTCATGCATGCCAGGCAAGTGCTTTACCACTGTACTACATCCCTGGGCCTCAAATAAATCTTTGATAATGCAGTTTTGTTGTAGTTTATGTAGACCAGTACACCAAATTGGGCAACTCAACATCAATCAAGTTAGATAGACATCTATCAAAAATTAAAAATGCTGGCAAATCCTTCCCAAGCTTAGCAAATATATTTTGCCCTACATTTTATAATTTTATAAATGTGTAATATTATTAAATGACCCTACATTTATAAATTAGGTGATACACTAAAGAAACTTAAGGAAGGTTCTAATTATTCATACGTACTTTATTTTGAGTTCCTTTATGGAGATGATTTCCTCCTAGGAGAGTTGAGGGACAGAGAGAGAGAGGAGACTAAAACAATAACCATAAAATGTCAGCTTTCATCTTGTTTTGAGGATAAAACACATAAAATGATAACTACAATTTAAGGTACATGTAAGTGGTACACACCATAAAACGAGCTTAGAAAATGTTACATGGGATTTCAGGATTTTGTTAGGTTTCTAGTTGTGGGAAGAAGACAGAATCTAAGAGACCGATAGTATAAGTAGTTTTTTCCTGAAGAGATGAAGGGAAGGGTAACTGCAAGTGAGAGTTTCTAAAGGAAGGTGGTTCTTCAAAGTAAGGTGGGCTGTCTGGAGAAGTGGACTGAGGTCAGATAGTGAAAGCACTTTGTGATTGCAGTAAGGGGTTTGGTGGTTTTTCAGGGACTGTTGAATTCTAGTGGCACGATGGATTTTATGCTTTGGGTGGATGGTTATGGCAGCTTGATGGAAGAAAAGAACTTTGGGGCTGGAACTGGTTAGAGAACTATTGGAATAGACCGGATGATGAGTGGTGCAGGTACAAAGTGCAGAATATGGAAAGGGGAGAGAAGGAGGAAAGACCTGAAATATATTGTAAAGGTTTAAGTCAAGAATTAGAAAAGTGTGATTGGGGATTTAGCTCAGTGGCAGAGCGCTTGCCTAGCACATGCAAGACCCTGAGTTCAGTCCTCAGCCCTGAAAAGAAAAAAAAAAAAAAGAATTAGAAAAGTAACTTTATATGGAGGAGAATATGTTCAATTTTGGAAATGTTAAATTTGAGGCCTTAGGAGGATCCCTAATGGAGCTAACCAATTGATCAGTTGTAAGTTTAGAATTTGAACTGGGTTGCAAATTTGGATGAAAGACTTGGTTGGGTGGAGTGTGATTTCAGTGTAATTGGAACATTAGATCTCTAGTTTTTAGGCTTCAGATCAACACATAACAATTCTTCAAATTACTCCATTAAAATTTTGTCCACCACTAAATGGAAAGCATCTCATATCCATCTTCTCTCTCTCTTTTCTGCAAAGGGTAACTCTGAGGCTTTCATCTGGAAGCATAAGGAAGGTTCTCATCTGCTAAGTAATCAATGAAAGAGAAAGTCCTTCAATTGAAAAGATCTGCAAAACTTTTACATTTTGGGTTGCCCTAATCATTACACTCTCTTAAAGGGGCACAGCAAAGCAAAAATACAAGCAACTTAAACCAGCACAAAAGTACATCCCTCCTGCAGGGCCCAGGCCACATGGCTAAAGCCAGTGTGTACATCCAAAGAGAGAAAATGCAGAAATAAAGTCACATTATTGTCAACATCAAAGGCATGTAGAGTGCATCTAGTAATGTCCATTTCTTTTATGGTGAAATAAACTGAGACCTACAGAGGGTCAGTGACTTTCTCCAGATCACAGGCTAGTTAATGGCATACAGCAGACTGCAGCACTCAATAGGTTTCTCTCAGAATGATGGTAATAGTTATACTTGTTTGTTTGTTCTTTAGTAATGAGAAGAAAAAGTTGGTATAAGCCCATAAAGGAAGAAACCACATGAACTATGCATATACTTATTTTTGAGGCATTGTTAATTTGAAGACTACTATGCAAATAGGTTAGAGATGGACAGTTGAACAATAAATTATATCATCCTCCATCAGGGCGAGAAATAAAGGCCTTATGTTTTTAGTGAAAACTTATATTAGAGTATATTGTTATAAACCCCTATTTGTACTATGCTGCTTCAGAGTAAAATGTGATTTTCAAAGTACTAACAATGGAAAGAGTCTTAGAAAGATGTATATTTCTTTTGCCTCTGCAGATGATTGACTGGGACCACATGTACTTGGTCAGATATAGTCTTCTTTATTGTTCTGGGCAGGACGGAGGATAATGGGCAATTTTAGAAAGATTAGATATTTCAACTCATATGCGGTGTTGTTCAGCAGTTCAATAGCTTTATGTGAGAAATTGGACTGGAATTTTAGATAGGACAAGCTGTATTAAAGTGCTCAGTGCTGTCAACTTCTGCCAAGTAGCATGATCCAGGGTCACAATTCTGGCGACATGGATCCCTGGCTGCCAAGCTACACAGCCAGCCCACTGGTGCCTGCCAAGAAGCTGCAGTGGAGCAGGGGAGCGAAGTGGTGGAGTGCTGGAGCAGTGACCTGGATGGGCTGGAGTGCTGGCAGTGGGCTCAGGCCTGAGGTGGGGTAGGCCAGAACTCCAAGTGAGCCAACGTGCATCGATTTGTTATCCCTCTACAGCTAGGGTGGCCCAGTGCAAACTCCTGTTCCATGCAGCACTCCTGTTCCATCCAGGCAACCCCTCCCCACACCCTAGCATGCCGGATTCACTGACTTCAACTTCTGGCTGAGAAACAGGGAAAATGGAAGTAAGGCAAACCTGAATGGGATTCAGTGAGCAATAGTAGTAATACTTTTTCAAACCATAATTAGCATAATTTTGAACCAATAGCAACTGGTACTTTTTTCAAACCCTGATTAGCATAAGTGTGGACCGATAGAGTTGACCCAAGTGCTTTATAAAACCCTGGACTAGCACACTCAGATCAAAAACCTGCTATTGGTCCTCTCTTGTGCTGCAAGAGTTCTGTTTCTGTTTCTGTTCTTCTATTACTCTTAACACTCACTCATCCTGGTTTCTGGATTTCATTCTTAAAAGCAAGAACCCAGAAAGAAGTAATTGGTGGTGAGGTGCTGATGTATGCTGCAACATTGGAGGGCATAGCCTGCTATTAAGAGCTGCAGCACGTTTCTCAGCTGCAGGTTAGCAGACCTCATCTGCCAGCAGAAGCAGAGAATTGAGTTTCATCTCAAAACTCTGGTTTCACTGGGAGTGGTGGGTACATTTTCTACTTCCCTTTTACCTCCTGGAGAAAGTAGCCTAGGATCCCTGGGGCCCTTTAGCATTGTAGGCAATATTTCCTGTAGCAAACCTGCTATTTTCTTTTTGTCCAGGGAACCAAGAATGAGGTTTTTTTTTCAGTTTTTTGTATGGCAGTATGACCTGAAGTTTTTGAGTATTATGCAACTTTGGGTCTCCTTTAAGAATAAGCACATTAAACCAATTCTAGCACCTCCATATCACTTCTTAATTGTCTTTAGTAATAACCTTAGGAATATTTTGTTGGCGTTTTGGTGTGAGAGTCATGTTCTAAATCTTTCTCTCCAGAATCACTTCTGTCCTTGGATATTTTCAAATGCATACCATCTCCCAGAAGAAGACATTCAATAGATAATAACATAGTTTTTAAATAATAGGATTATTGAGATAAAAATCACCCTCTCGAAGTGTACAATCCTGGGTTCTTAAAGTAGTCTCAGAGTTGCACATCCATTGTCATCACATCTAATTCTAGAATATTTATTACTCCAAAAAGAAATTTCATGTCCATGAAATGTGTCATTCCACATTTCTTCCTCTCTCTAGCCCCTGACAGGCATGAATGTTTTTTACCTTTATAGATTTGCCTCCTCTGAACATTTCACATACATGGAATTGTGTAAAAGTGATCCTCTGTTTCTGGCTTCTTTTACTTAACATGTTTTCAGGGTTCATTCATGCTGTGGCGTATATTAGTATTTCATTTCTTTGTATGACTGAACAGCATTCCATTGTATGGTACATACATTGTATTTATCTATTCATCAATTGGTAGACATTTGGATTGTTTCGGCCCTTTCAACTATTATAAATAATGCTGCTATGAACATTCATGCACAAGTTTTTGGTTTGATGTATTTTTCAAATTCTCTAGGGTATATGTCTAGGAGTGATTTGCTTTGTAATGGTACTATTCATCTTTGGCATAAATGGTTTGCACAGTAAACAAAAGTTGGCTGTAGATACTTTATTTCTAAAATGAACATATGCCCTTCTATTTTCTTAGCAATGGAATTAATTTCCATGAAATCCACTCTAGTACTTCTGCCTCAAATCAAGATAAGTGCTTTGTAATGGACATAAATGTAAGTCACAATACATAAGAATTATTGAAGTTTGTTGTTCTATTTAAGCAAAAAGGCTGAAGGGAAAAATCTAATTAGGTCAACAAATTAGGAATGATTAAAGTTTTGATTTTCAGCTACCATTTTTTTTTATCCCAACCTTTTCTGGTTGAATACCTAGCTACCTTCCTCACAATACTTCCTTCCTGTGGTCGGGATCGGCACAGAATGTCAATAAATGGTATGGTCAGCAATAATAAACATGCTCAGTGCCCTTTTAAAATATTCTCAAATGACAAGCTCTTCACCTCATTAATATTGTTTCCACTTTACAAATGAGAAAAAATGAGTCCCAAAGAGGTTATTGAAGGCCAAGTTGCACAACTGATAAGTGATAGGGATGGGGTTCAAACCCAGAAACAATAAAATGTAGTGGTTAGGAGCAAGAGCTTGGAGTTACATAGACCTGAGCTTTAGTCCTGACTATGTCATGGACCAGCTGAGATCTTAGGCAATCTTTGTGGACTCACTGGGTCTCAATTCTTTACCTGCAAAATAGAAAAAGTAATATTTAATGCAGAAATAGGATTAAGAGATGATGTCTAAAGCATGTACCTTGATAAATAAATCCAATATCTCATTCTAAACCCTCTACTCTAGGATGTGCTACACCATTTTGGTTTATTTACCAGCTTCATAATGTAATAAGATGCTCTGATTCAGGAGGGCATGTGAGGTCTGCAACTCAGGTTCAGAAATTCCTGGAGAAATAAATGCTGCAGTAGGTGCAATTTGGTTTTGTCTGCCTTCCTACAGTAGGTCTCTGATGCTGCTAAAGAATCATCATAGTCAGCAAGGATGATTTTGGACAACACTCTGGTTTTCTCTCTTTCACTGATGTTAAAGGTGGTGGGTGAGGATTCGAAGCATGCCTCACTATTCTGTACCTACTGATCATCCTCAGGTCCTTCAGGTCACTAAGAAAGAAGTCTGGCATCTGAGATGCTTCAGCCAGCTCATATTCTTCATACCTAGCTGGAATCTGGGTTCTGAATTCGCATCTCACATTTGCTTTAAGTCCTGATGAGCTGTGACATAGGGTTACCAGTAAAATGCCTTTGTTTGTTAAATCTGGTGTCTCTGGCTGGAAGGGACAGCCTAGAATAGGTCAGAGAGTTGTCTTTTTCCTTTCAATCTTTTTTTTACTTCTATTTTTAGAGAGAGAGGAATATTGAGACAGAGATTGAGAGAATCAAACTTTTTTATTTCATTTAGTTTTTCATTTGGCCCTTGTTGCTCCAACAATTTGATGTGTATGTGGTGCCGGGGTTTGAACCCATATCCCAGCACATGCGAGGCAAGTGCGGAAACTACTGCACCACCACTCCAGCCCCTCCTTTCAATATTTTAAGTGTAAAGGAAATGCTAAAACTTCTTGCTTTACTTCCTTTTGGTCTGCCAGGGCTTTCTTATACACATGCAGAATCAAAGACTTTGCCTGTCCAGAGATATTGTCTCTCACTCTAGTTAGATATGACACCTGCTTGCCCTTAGCTTATAACCTTGTTTCATATTTCCTTGAGAAAATAGGGTCAATTAGAGGAAAGTTCTATGATTGGCATCCACAGGTCTCCCAACTCCCTTACACTTATCTTCATGATTGTGTGCTTCTAATTTCATTGGGTAAAAACATTTCTGAACCTATTTAAGGCTAATTCCACCCTTTTTTGACTTCCTCCCCTCTCACCTTCTTGAGGATTCAGCTCCTGCATGTTTCCCTTTTCTCTCCTACAATATCATCTTCTCTCTATTTGGTCATACTCTTTCCCCTTTGAACATGCATCGATGGATGCCATCTTAAAAATACTTCTTGAACCAAAGCCGAGTCCATGTGCAACCTCAGTTCTGTGCTTTCCACTGTAGTATTTTCATTGTTTAAAAATGAATAACTAATCTGTGTCTTCAGTTAGACCAGTGATTCTCAAGCTTGGATATATTAGATTTATTTGGATTTGTTTTTTAAAAAAGTTCCCCTCTCAATACAGACCTTAAATGTACCATATCAAAATGTCAGAGTCTTAAATTTTCCCTGGTGATTTTAATGTGTAGCCAGGAACAGCTGTCACTCATGAGAATGTAAGCTCCATGAAGGGATAGTATCAGTTTTAAATGACGTGTCATAAGAGTAGACTGAAGCTTTGAACATCATAGCTCCTTTATAAATATTAGTGATGCATTTGTGGGGAATTTGAGATGAATGATTATAGCTGGAGAGAGAGAGACATGAAAAAGTGGGTATTTTGATACTCTAATCTAGAGTGGAATGCTGTTATAGCTGCCTGGTCTTCTGCCACTACTCTCTACTTTGGGGAAAGAAATTTGTGTGTGTTATATGTTGCTATAAGATCATTTCACTTTTATTTACCAGACCTTTTAATTTTTATTTATTTATTTTTTAGTACTGGGGTGGAAATCAGTAGCAATTTACCACTGAGTACTTCTCCAATTCTTTTTATTTTTATTTTGAGACAATGTCATGCTGAGTTGCTGATGCTGCCCTGGAACTTGGGATCCTTTTGCCTTAGCCTTCCAAGTTGCTGGGATATAGGGGTGCACTACCATGCCTGATTACCACCCCTTTTTTTAACCTACAGTTTAGATTATAGATGAAAATAAAAACAATCACTGACCTCTGTCAGATTTTAGCATTTCTTTCTTACCACTTATTATCCCATTTTCACCAGGAATCAAATACTACTGCAAGAACTTTGGGTATGGGACACTGAACTTTAGTTCTACTTAGTCTATCTTCTCTTCTTCCTCACTAATAAAGATGATTCAGTGGCTCTGACTGATCCTTAGGGTTCATTCTTAGTCTGTTTGTTTAAATATTATTTTCGGCATCTACTATTCATGAGGCACAGTACTGGTGCCTGGGGATAGAAAAAATGGTCTTTCTCAATGTTGGCACCCTAGTGAGAGATTCTTTCTTATAAGCAAGAATAGTTCAATACACATACAGATGTAAGCATGGCAAACCCACCTTCAACATTTTCAGGGCCTAGGGCAGGAAATAAAGCCACATTCCATATGCCTAGAGGTTAGACATTCATATATGAAAATAACAGACCATTGCTAAATAAGACATGTTCTATCCTCCAGCCTGGATGAAGATACCTGTGTGGCCAGATCTGAATTTAGAATTCTGGGTCCCTGGGGTTCCACACAGAATCATAGCAGCAAAGGGAACACTAGCTGCCAACCTGCAGCCTGACTCCTCTTTCTATTCCTGTCTACCAGTACAGTGTGAGGGGCTTTATAAGCACGCATTGAATACCCCAGCCTAACTGTCCACATGCAACCACAAGGATGCCAACAGCTGCAATAGCTGAATTTGGCCACTCCTCAACCTAAGGGGGCACACTCTGAGACACTGAAGTATGTTCTGGGTCATTTGGGTGGAGAATTCTGGGCCCAGGGTACCTGGGACATAATCAGGAAGGGATGGGTGGAGCCCTATGTGGGTATCACTATTTGCTCCATGGATTCCACCATGGAGAATAGGGTCAGGAATTTGAAAAGTTCAGCATTTAGGGCAGGGGTTTCCTAATGAGGCAGAAGGCAGTACTGATACTGAACACAAGGAGTGGTAGGAGATAGAGGGGGACACTTTAAGCAAAACTGAAGAAAGTGATGAGCAGACCAATGAGAGGGAGGCTAGATAGATAAACATGGTTAGGACATAGGCTAGAATTTCATCAGGAGCACATTTGCAGAGCAGTGTCATGGCACCCTGTATGTGAGCAATTAAGAGTACAAATTCCTTATTAATGCAGTGGGAGTGGTCAGGAGTAGATGCCAAAATGGAGGGCTGGATCCTAGTGTGGAGGACATTGTCCGTCTTGCTAACAGCATGGTGTAATCTGTAGGTCACAGGAGACCTTGATATGCCTTCACTTCTGTGCCTATTTTTGACTTATTGTGTAATCTCTGAATTCCTTTAAGTTCCAAAGCAGCTTGTGTGGCCACATTTCTGATACAGGGTACTATTCTGGCCCCAAAGCACGGAAGTGCTCGCTTGTTGACTGTTGGATCCCTTGAAATGACTCTGTTGCTTCCCCTTGGCATCTGGAATTTTACTCTTTGGTTTTACCTGATCCTTCGTAGCAGATGGTTATATCTTGTTTCCTCTACCTTTCTTTGCGATATACATTCTGTCTCCATCCATCCATCCCAAGATTTCAGACGTTTAAGAATGCTCATGTACTTGTAGCTCATTGATCTTAATATGATTATTTTGAATTATCTGTCAAGCAGTTCATGAACCCCATTTCTTTGGGATTGGTTAGCTTTACAGATTTCCTTTGTCATATTTGACTGATTTTTGTGATCCTTGATGCCTTGTCTTGGTGTTTGTGCATTTGAAGTAGCAGTCACCTCTTGCAGTCTTTGTGGACCAGTTTTGGAACAGTGGCTGAGTCTGGCCAGGGATGGGCCATGAGGATGCTTTTAGTTTATACTTGGGCATGTGGTTGTTGAGACTGCTACTGGGGGTAAGGATGGGTATGGCTCTTGTCATTTCCTCGGGCTGGAGACAGGATTGTGAGAGAGCAGGCTATGGAGGAAGGGGCTGCCTCCTGGTCTACAGCTGGGTTCTTATAAGTGGGCCCGCTACTGAGGCACAGCTCTGTATTCTCAAAGTCACTTTCCTCAGTCTTACGTGCCCACAGAGCCACTTTTGTCTGTGGATGGCTGCCAAATTGGTATTTCTGTGTGTGTGTTGGGGGGACAAGGACTGGGAATGTTTTATTCTGCCATCTTATTGATGTTACTCTTTTGGAATTATTTTCTTTAGTAGGTGTAGAATGTATGTGGAAAGACAGTTCAGGCTCAGTTCAAGGTGTTGATCAAGTTGCTAATTATTATCATGGGGAGGCATCATACTGTAGCTCTGTGTTTCTAAGTATCAAACATTTCCATACTGCCCTTATAATTTTTTTGTTGCCATGGCATTGCGTGATAACAATATTGTAAGACAATTATATTATTTGTAATATTTAATATTTTTCTCTAAATTGGAATTTTGTTTCATGTCTTTAAACATAGAATTGTCCATCTATGTATACCAAATATTTTTCATGTATTACCAGTGTATCCATAGTATACTATGGGAAAAACCAATGACAGGAAGAGTACAGATTTTTGAGTGATTAACGGTTTGGTATCTCCCATGAGGGCAAGTTATGTCTCTGAGACTTAAATTCTTTGTCTATAAAATGTGGGTTCTAACTTATTGGAGATACTATTAAATGAGATAATACATAGAACTCAATGAAAACAAGGTCAAGCAGAGAGGAGGTGCTCCATAATTTAATTTATCTTTCCACATACTATCAGCTTTTATAACTGGTTCAATAATTTTTCTGGCTTTTATTAAAGCATGCTTTTATTGAGATAAAAATTTATAAACAGTGAATTGCATAGGTTTTTTTTTTTTAAGAGAGAGGGACAGTGAAACTGAGAGAGGAATAGAGAAACAATTTTTATTTATTTTTTCATATGGCCTTTGTTGCTTCGAATCCGAAACTTTATTGTATACGTGGTGCTGGGGTTTGAACTCACATACTTGCACATGCCAGGCAAGCACCATAACCGCTGAGCCACTGCTCCAGCCCCCAAATTGCATTGATCTTAAGTATATAGAGCAACATTTAAAAAAATTTTTGGTTCTAAATATATTGTTTCAACCATATATCTGGATATCTGTACCTAGTATCAAATTTGTTTACTAATGTTTGATATTAGGAGTATTAAAATTCCTGTGAACCTCTATTCATAAGAGGATGCTGTGTGAATGTGAGTTTAAAAGACTTTACAATTGTGAAGTATTGCCTAAATATTCTTTTTAGCAATATTATTTCTATTGTTCTTACTATCAATGGGAAGATTTCTAACTTGGACAAATCTGTAATTTGTTATCCACGCCTTGCCCAGTTACGCACAGCAGCCTTGATCTCTGTGAACCACTTAGCAATCAGTAACTCCTCATTCAAAATCAGCAGCTCACCCAAGGCTTGCTGGTTCTGTGTTTCTGCCCCAAATCACAAAATATTGGTAATTAGCCACCTTTGGGGCATTTCCACAGGTGGATCTTGAGTCATGATTAATCAGAAACAGAAATCGGGTACTCTGATAAATAAAACCATGTGTAGGAAGTGCCTAATCCTAGTTCAGTCCATCCACCAACAAAATTGTCTTCTGTTAACCTGGTCATTGAGGTACTGCATCTGCTAAAGCCCTTTCTAAGCACGGTAGTCCTTATTGACCTGTCTTCTCTGATTCCCGTTTGGACGCTTGCTGAGTTTTGATTGCCGCATTGAACTCTTTCACAGCAAACCATATCCTTCATGAGGGCTGTGTATGAAACTAGGAAACCTCATGACTGTTAGTATTTTGTGTGGGGAACAGCTGCAGGTTTTATTTCTTATTGGTCTTATAGAACTATATTCAATTTAGTGAATGTTTTGAGAAAAAAATACTAATTTCATATAAGGAAAATCTTTCTTTCTTTAAAGAGAGTGGGAAAGTAAGAGAGAGAGAGAGAGGAGAGAGAGAGAGAGAGAGAGAGAGAGAGAGAAAGTGAGAACAAATTTTATTTAGCTTTCGTTGTTCTGGCACTTCATAGTGTTTGTGGTATTGGGGTTCGAACTTGCATCCTCACACATGCCAGGCAAGTGCCTTAACTGCTGAGCCACTGCTCCAGACCCAAGGAAGAACTTTCTTTCTTTCTTTTTTTTAATTAGATGGATATAGAGATACAAGGAAGAACTTTCTTTCTTTCTTTCTTTCTTTCTTTCTTTCTTTCTTTCTTTCTTTCTCTTTCTTTCTTTTAATTAGATGGATATAGAGATACAAGGAAGAACTTTCTGACAGTTGAAAATGTCAATGAAGAACATGGCCTCCCCCAAGAGGCCAAGTATTCCCCAAATTCGTAATTGTTCAAGCAAAAGTTATACAATAGTAATTGCCAGTGGTAATTGAAAAATTCAGAAGGGAAATTAGTCTAGTTGAGCTCCAAGTCTATTGACGGAGACTCTGATTCCATATATACTAAAGGAATACTTGAATCATTGCCAGCTCAAGGCATAAACAGGGAAGTGGGGAATCAAGATCTATAAGCTGTCTGGGCATGATGGCTCACCTCTGTAATCCCACCTACTCCAAAAGCTGAGGTATGAGGAATACAAGTTTGAGGCCAGACTGGGCAAGTGAGTGAGGCCTTATCTCAAAATAAAATAGGAAGGAGTGGGAATGTAGTTCACTGGTAGAGCGCCCTTGGGTTTAATCCTCAGTATTGAAAAAAAGATTCATAAGCCTAAAAAGTTAGTGTATAGGAGCTTGTAATAACCAGCATTCTTTATGGATATACTAATAAGGCCCAGAGTTAGCTGGTGCTGTGTTACTTGTTTACTTTCAATACTTCAATATGGAGTGTGGAATATCATGACTGTCATTATTAGTCAGGTTAAGGTACAACCCACATATTTCTAGTATTCTGGTTGGGTTATCTACCATTCTAATTAGGAAGCCTGTCAGAGGCAACTTCTGTAGGAGCTTTTGTGATGCAGAGGAGTAGGTGACTTGTGAAAACCATGAATCCTGAACCACACAGCCTCATTTTTTTAAATTAATTTTTTATTTGTTCATCATAGTCATACATATTGGAGGGAGTAGTTGTTATATATTCATACATTGATGGATATTGACAAAGAAAGTTAAGGCTAGTTCAGGATCTCGCCCCTTTGACCACTCCCTACTCCCATGTCTCCTCTGCTGTACCTCCATGCTATAGATAGAAATAAACATATACATGTGTATTAATTTTTGAATTTTCTGATCTTCTCTGCCCATCTGTGTATAGTTGGACTTCTTATGGGAGCCTAGGGTTTCCGTTGCATTAATAACCCACTAATTCATCTCTCCCTCACTGTATCCCTTCCTTCTCCCCCCAGCTTCATAGTATGGTTCCCCCTGTTTATGTGAAAATTCACCTATGTTGAGTTTATTTTTTGAGCTTAGCTAACTTTCAATCTGTTTTAAATTTTACTCTAGCTTCCACGTATGAGAGAAAACATTCGGTCCTTGAATCTCTGGGTTTGGGATATTTCACTCAGCATAATTTTTTCCATTTCCATCCATTTGGCTACAAATGCCATAATATCATTCTAATAGCAGAGTGGAACTCCATTGTATATATGTACCACAGTTTTTGAATCCACTCGTCCAGTGAGGGGCAGTTGGGTTGGTTCCATAGTTTAGCTATTGTAAATTGAGCTGCTATAAACATTGATGTAGCTGTGTTTCTGTAGTATGCCCATTCTAGCTCTTTTGGGAAAATACCCAGGAGTGGGATAATTAGGTCATAAGGTGTTTCCAACCCTAGTGTTTAGGAAGTCTCCACACTGCTTTCCAGAGTGACACATCCTGGCCTTACTATTTTCCAGTTATATCAGAAATCTACTTCCATGTCAGTATCTGAATTGGGAAATGGGGATGATATTCATTCCTGCCTTATACACTGCTATGAGGATTAAATAAGTGAATATGTTCATGGCAGTATCTGTTACATATTAAGTGCTATATACATGCTATTTAAACAACTCAGATGCTTTGCTTAATAATACTGAAGGTCAGAAATGTATTCTCACTGATGAAATTAAGCACAGTCAAATTGTGTGGATTGGTTAATGTAATAGTGACACTACCCACCTGTGTTTTCTTGTAAGACCAGTTGGATGACATCCAAGGTTTCATCCTTAATTATCCTGGGTCCAGTAATTAAGTTAGAGGATTCTGGTTTCCCAATGCCAACTGTGAGGAAACAGGACCCTGCCTCTGGAATATTATTGTTATCTGACTAAACATTTTATAGGTGGTGGTATTTGAAACATTATAAGCTCAGAAACTGGAATTTGGAATTTGTGAAATTTAGAAGTGGATTATGTGAAAGGGTTGTTTGTCTACTTGCGAATATATATGTTAAACAGATATATTTATGTGGCTAATTTTGCTTTTATTTTAGTCCATTGGAGAGTTGTAGAATATCAGCTGTCAGCCACATCAATTTTTGAGAGGCATAGGTTTACCTGCAAAATTTATCTATCCTAAAAAAATTATCTATCCTAAGATAGATATCACATATGACCAAATTGAATTAGGTTAAGTTCACAACAAAAGGGAATGGACTAGAGTAAATTAAGAAGTCTTTCAGTATGATCCAGTAAGGTCAACAATTCAAAAAGTTTTAAGGAGATTGGAGCAGAGAGAATAAAACTTAAGATGAACCTCAAACAATGGATAAGGCAGGAACTGGCAGTAGGGAAAGTATAGAGGAAAATATGAGATTGAGATTCTGTGTAAATGAGGAGTGGGAGAGAAAAGGTTGTATACCAACAATAATGTCAAAGTACAGAAAGATTAGTGTTAAGTGAGTCTCTTCTTTTTGGCTGCATTGATATGCATTGATATGGCTTCTCTCAACACTTATAAAAATGTTCTCATTCACATCACCAGTGACTTACTAAATCACAAAGCTAGTGGCCTTATCTCAGTTCTTCCCTTCTTCCCCTATGAGCTCTGCCCTACCTTCCTTGTTGGAAGATGTTAAGGCCCTGCCCAGAACTGAGGCTGGAGCTCCAGGTTTTTGAAGGGAAAAGGGTTAGCAGTGAGGGACATGATCCCTAGTGGGCACTAGGGTGCCCAGGTGCAGAGAACTGCTATGGACCCACAGAGCATGATGACATTTAGAGGGCTTGGAGCCACCTGGAAGGAAAGCAGTGATTATAGACTGGAAGGGAATCTGGAAGCTCAGACAGAGAAGCCGAAGGACACTGCAGGCATGTGGCTATGTGTTGCATGTAGTGAATAGTGGCACTGTTTGTGGTTGCACTTGTGAGTGTCCCCAGATGAGGAGGTGTCTAAGTGTTTGCGGAGAGGATAGGGAAGACAGTGAATAAACTGAGGGAGGCAGAAAGAGAATAGGATCGGCCTAACAATTATTAACTTCATCCTCCTAGAAAATGTTAATGATGCACCAGGAGAATGATTTCTCTTGTCTTCCTGAATTTTCTTTTTAATTTCTTCCTGTAGTTTCTCTTCCCTGCGTCTTGGTAAATTGAATCACAAAATGATGGAAACTCTGTGTCTCTTCTTGTCAAAGCAGAGGCCTTGTTGCCATGGGACTCCCTGCAGTTTTCTAGTATGAAAATTATTATAAAGATATGTACACAAGAAGAACAAATAAAAGGTCTCATTAAAATGAATGTGTAATTACATTTTTTGCAATGCTTTTTTTTAAATCTCTGGGAAATCTTTAAAGCATTTGTAACAAAAATTAGTTTAATCTAAGCTATTCCTTCTGCAGGCTCCAGGCATCCTATATTGATAATTTTTCTCTGATTTTTAATAGAATGTAAAGGAGAACACTCCAGTGGATAGTCATTTATCCATCTAACAGATATGTACTGGATGCCTTTCATATACTGGCAAGTGGCCCAGGCACTTGGAATATAGGATGAGCATAACAAAAACATCCCTGCCCTCATGGACATTCATTCTAGATATCCTGCAATGAGGACACAGACAACAAATTCTGATTTACAAATCAGCTGTTTTTCTTAGGCAAGTTTTAAAATCTCTCTGCTTCAGTTTCCTCATCTGTAAAATAAGGTTATTTTGAGGATAAAACACTTAGAAAACAAATTGTCAATGTATGCAATGTATGCAATGATGTATGCAATATGTTAATGAAAAATTATAAAGCAGCCCACGTAATTCAATTTGTTAATTACTATGGCTTGAACCACCTTGAAGACTATTTGGTCTGTGACTATTTGCACTTGGCCATGGATGGGGAAACTGACTGGTAAACTCCTCCTTCTTTTTAGTGCTACTGCTCAGGATTCATTGGTCATTGCAAATCCTTGGAAACCTGCAGGCAGGGGTCTTATTTATTAGGATATATTTGCTTAGTAGGTATAAAGGGTGAGTGAACTTTTCTACTCTTGACTCTGTTCTACATAATCTTTATGAAAAGATAAATTTCATTTTTAACATTTACAAAAAGTGTTTGTTATCCTTATGTTGAACTCTTTCAATGGGAGCAAAATAAGCGGAATTTTTCTGCCATATGTCCTGTGTCATTCATCAGTCTTTGTTGGAATCATGTCTAGCTGAGGTCCTCAGGATCTATGGACTAAAACAAGGGTAATTGTCATCATCTTGGTCCTATCTCCTGAACACGGTTCTGTTATGCACTGGGTAAAAGTTCTAAGATATAGATCCATTGCCTACTGTTGTGGTTTGAATGTGAGGTGTCCCCCAAAATCTCACGTGTGACAATGCAGGAAGGCTAAGGTGAAATGATTGGATTAGAAGAGCCTTAACCCAATCAGTGAGTTAAACCTTGATAGAGATTAACTGGCAACTGAAGGTAGGTGGGTGTGGCTGGAGAAGGTGGGTCATTGGGGGGCGTGCCTTTTAGGTATATATTATGTATCTGGTGTGGAGTCTCTCTCTGCTTCCTGGCCATGCCTTGAGCCATTTTCCTCTGCCACACTCTTCTGCCATGATGTTCAGCCTCACCTTGAGCCCCAAGAAATGGATCTGGCCTTCTGTGGACCATGACCTCTGAAACTGTGAGCCCCTAAATAAACATTTCCTCCTAAAATTGCTCTTGTCAGGTATTTTAATCACAGCAGTGAAAAGGGTGACTAAAACACTTACTCTTGGTAGAAGTGAGTTAGGGGCAGCAGGGTCTAGAAAACAATTGCACTGTGTATGATGCTTTCCGGTCCTTGTGCACGGCATTCACATAAAATCTAATGCCTTGGCTTCTGTGGTGAAATTAAGTAACGTGAAGATTGAGTAGATTGTATAGAAGGTAGCATAATATTACAGTTATATGTCCAAACTTGGTATCAGCATTAGTATTGTTTCCCATGTATTCTTGCAAGAGGGAAATGTGGACAGCACTCTGATATTCAGGACCTTGCCTTAGGACCTTCAGGATCAGTGAAGGTGAGTATCATTAGTGGTTTGGGGACATACTGTAAAAACTTTAAAAATATTTTTTAACAAAAAGTTATAATTTTAACAAATTTAAATATATTGCAAAATTAAAAAAAATTTAAATGTGTAAGGAAGAAAATGTAAGTCATCTCTTGCCTTAGTACCTCAGATATCTACCATTAACATTTTATGTCTATATATCACATAAAATAAATTATACTTAAATTATATATATAATTGCATACACACACACATACACACACACATATATCCTCCATACCAATCTCAATGCATACAATTTTATATAAACCCACATTTTATATAAACGCACATTATAGGGCATTTTAAAACTCATTTTACCAGAGAGGAATTCATTATATATGCATCTCTGTATATTATTTTTATAGTCAATAACATTTTGTGGAAATTTATTCAGGGTAGCAGTTATGTATTCTTTTAAAATGCTGCATAGCAGTTCATGTCATGGATAAACCATAATGTGTTCATTAATTTTCCCACTGATGACTATTTCTTTTGTTTGATTTTTTTGCCTCTGTAATGAAGGCTGTAATGTACTATTCTGATACATGTATCTTTACAAATGGGACTTTTTGTCCCTAGGGAAAGACTCACAGAAATAAGGTTTATTGTTCCTCCAAGACTATGGACTGGAGAGATAATTCACCAAAATGGAATTGAGTTGCTTTCTGGAAAGAGGATATTAGCTGTAACACCAATGGCAAAAGGTCAAGTGAATGTGGGTCCTGTCTGTCCTGTTTGTACACTGCATGTGCTCTAACACTGCAGGCTGGTGAAAGGAATAATTGTAGAACTTCTTGCTACTGTTCTAATCTGTTCCTGGGAAGTCATAACAGTCTGGTCCGTCTGTTGTGTAGTCTCCATTCCACTTACCCATCTGTTTTAGTGATCTGGAGATGACATGCCCACTAATTCGCTGCTATTTCTTGTTGCACTTTACATACTTTAGTGTCTGTTCATGTTGCTAATAAGCTCCTTCATGCTTCAGGGGACCAAATTTCTACATCCTTCCAGACATTGCATCTTCAGCCATTGGTATTCTTTCCATAAGTTCCACTCAGGACACATAATATACCATTTTAGTGCCGCCATTAGCAATAAATTTTCCCAGTAGTCCTTTTTCTTTTGCCTCTGTTCTAATTCCAATTGTAAATTTTCCAGACAGCTGCCAGAAGCCAGCAGGATTGGGTACTCTGGTTATTTCACGGTCACTTTCCATATTTTCATTTCAAGTGTTTGCATCTTTACACAAATAAGCTTCCCTTGGTGGGGGGGTTTATATTCCAAATCCGGATTAATGTCCAGCAATGAAACGAAAGCACCATCCTAGTTAAATAGAATAAAACCTTTACATTTAGATGCTTATAATTGAGAGAGTCCAAGTTCTTTATTTCACTTACTTGCTAATTTTTAATGATCACTTGGTGTGCTAACCAGCCAATTGAGCAGCACAAGCATTTGTTTAACATAAGAAACAGTGAAATTTTATTTCACAAAATATATCAATTAATGCACTTTTCTATGTTTTATGGTGTTTATGAATAATATATTTCAGACTGCAATTGAGTTTGGTAAATTTGTCAATGTTTTAAATTATGAACAACAGTGTACATGGATCATAATGAAAAAATTAAATATTTCCTCAGGTATTTTTAGGGGTAAATATTTTTTCAGAATAAGAAGAGGCCATTAACTTTACAGAGTTTAAGAAGAAACAGTCCTGCCTTGATCTGTCATCATTTAACCCTCAAGTGCCCCTCAGAGTCCTTCAGTCATAGCTCTCCTGTCCAAAGCTAAGGGCTCTTAGGAGGCATGAAGGAAACTGGGTTAATCAGCTAAACAATTGAGCCTTCTTTATAACTCCTGGAGAGTGCAAAGAAAAGATGAAAAAGAAAATAATCAGAGAGAAGAAACAACTACTAGTTATTGTGGCATACTTGGTAACAATTTGTATGCCTATTTTATTTATCTGTGTAACAACTTGGCAGAGTTGGTGCACTATTACCATTTTCATGAGAACATGGAGGCTCTGACACATAAAGTAAGCCTACCAGGTTATTCAGTTGGTGCATGTTAATGGTGAGCTGGAGCTCAGATCTCTATGGCCCCAAAGTCCATTGTATCAGATTCTTGCTCTGTATACAATGTCATCAGTACATTGATCAGTATTTTCTGACTGATGGAATGAGAAATGTGGAGAGCATCAGGTAAAAGCCTGCTCTTTGTTACTGTGAGCATCACCTTCTCTTATCTCTTGACCTCTTCATTTCCATTGTCCAGATAATTGGCCCTGACTGCCTCCTGTATGAGGGCTCAGTTGGCTCTGCAGAATTTTTATGCTGCTTTCTATCCATGACATGCCCTTCCTGACTTGAGTTTTGTCCAGTCTCTTCCCCACTGTCTTCAGTAGTCTTGCCCTTGACCACACCCTCATCAGACTTCCACAGAGAGTTTTAGTTAGCATTTAAAGACCCAAATCACAAATATACATTCTAGAAGTGGCTACCAAAATGCTTCAAATATTGTTACTAGATTCACACTGGTGGGCTCCTTAAATAGTACCTGGATTATGGGGAATAACTTGTCATTGAAAAAATATAGATATATCATTGTGTGGACAGACTCCTGGCATTTCAAAGGATAGAAATGCTATCCCCATGGAAGGGTGGGTCCTCCTACTTCAAAGTAGCCCTACTTCATTGAGAACTTCATCAGTTAATTCCACTAGAGAGTAAGATGACCCCATCATCAGAATATTGCTTATCCATTCAGGAAGTGCTCTTGCAAAGAACTTGTAGGAATGCTTCAGGATGGAGAGCTATGATGTTTCTGAGCTTATGGGTCCACTTGTTTATTTACTTTTGTGAATGTGGTCTCATGAATGTTTGCTTCACTTATTAGTACTGTGACATTGAGGAACTTACCCAACCTTTCTGAATCTTAATTTCTTCATTCTAAAAGTTTGGGATATGTTTTCTATCTAATAGGGCTTGGTAAGGATTCAACAAGATGATGTATGTCAGGATTTTAGCCCTAGAGGATGCTCAATAAATTTCCTTTCCTTCTCCCTTTAGAGTATTGTGCGGAATTTGTGCAGCTGTCAAAATTCTGGGGTGTACTTTTGCCAAATTTTACGGACATCAATTCTATTTAGCTTCCTTATTGTACACCCCAACATTGTCATGAAAAGAAGAAGCAGGGGGTTTCACCTTGCATGGGGATTATCTTCTAATGTTAGAATATAAAGCAAAAATAATATATGCTCAAAACAATCTTGAAAATCCCACTGATTCACCCATGAAAGACAACATTCCCACTTTTGTGTATACAACTCTGTGCCATCCAATGTGCCTAGAAATATATAAAGAAAAACATAATGGAGTTTTACTTCATGCAGTTCTAGCTTGTTGGTTCTTTCTGTTCCTCTATGTTGTCTGTTTTTTTTTAAATCAGTTCTGAGAGTGTTTAATTAATTTTTCAGTTTCTTTCTTGAAAGAAATGAGCTTTTATTTTGCAGAGTGGCAGGAGAATTCCCAGGCTATTTAATTTATTCATTCTGACTCTTTCTACCAAGTGTGTATAATTGAATTTACTTAAATTAAAAATATATTGACTCTATTGTTTATTTGTATTTAGTATTGTTATTATTGATGCTATCATCTAAACTCTTACTCTGGAATAAGAAACGTGTATCCTTGGATGCAGATTTTTAGGATGAGAAAATGTGCAAGTAGATGGACAGCTGAAGTGTAGATAGGAAATGTCATAGCAGGGCTGATTTCCCTGAGTCTGAACCAGTAAGTGTCAGCTCTGGCCCACTGAGTGACAGCTAGAGGAAATAACTGGCAAGTGGGTCGTTATGACACTTGGGCTCCTCTGGAGAACAGGCATTGAGATGGAGTCAGGTAAGGCCAAACTCTGCCTGAAAAGCTGCTACTGATAACTGAGCACTATGAGGCTTCTGGGCCTGGCCACTTCTGCTCAACACAAGCCTCTAGTGAGCAATCTTTGCTCCAAAATTCTCTTTTGGCTTGTCGGGACTTGGTCAGGTCAGTAATGTGGTATGAGGATCTTCAGCTGAAGATGGATCATGAAGGCTTACTACTGGAACCTCTCAGTTAACACACTCTGCAACAAGTTCTTTTTATTTCTTCTATTTTTCTCTTCTCCTTTTTCTTCCTCCTCCTCCTCCTCTCAGTCCTCTTCATCTTTCTGTGTGTGTATAAGGTGTGTGCTGCAGAATTTTTACTGGGAAAATTATAAGCAATTTAAATATAAGCCATGGGAAAATTGCTTAATGAATTAGTCTGGTCATGTAATGAAAAAAAAATTAATAGTATCAGTGTCATGGTTTGAATATGCTAACAATAAAGCATTAAATAAAAACATCAGTAAATAAACCATAAGTACGTAAGTTTGATTATTTAATGTAGATTGACAGATTCAAAGAGTGACATGCAATTAAGTTTAAGTAGCATTGTCCATATCTTGCTGGTGGTATGCAGCAATAATTTAAGTTTTCTTTTTTGTATTTCCAATGAGTTCTTTTCTAATGGGAGATGTGTGTGGCACACATCTGTAGCTGACATAATACAGTCTCTGCCTAGGATTATTAGATATACTAATTGAAAGAATTTCTGCTCAGAGTGCTTTTCCTGACAGAGGTAAGAAATTTAACACACTTTGTGCCTTGGCATTATGGATTACACAGACAACAACATTTTTGTGAAGTCTAATGCTAGCACTCCCTCTAGATTCCAAGAGCTCCTGAGTTTATTTCTCACACCAAAAAGATATTTGGGATTGGACCACAGACTCTGGATGACTCTAGGGGTAATAACTGCCTTTGGTTGATAGCATAAGATGTGTCAAACATTTTTAAAAATATTATCCATGGTCTTTACAAGTATCCTGATACACTATGTTATATTCATTTTATAGAAGAGGAAAAGGTCTGAGAGAAATGGTTACCTGCTCAAGATCACATAAATTAGATCACAAATCTGTGCCTGTTCCTTTGCTGTTCTATTTTTCCAAATGTTTATGAGTCACAATTTATGACTGCTATTTGGGTCATTGCAAAACTCATGAAAGAGGTATTGAGTGGCCCACTCTTTCCTCAGATTTGATCACCCGTAACCCTGCAATAAAAGTGGAAATAAAGGAGGGTGTTAGGACACTTTCCCTTTGATATGGCCTATTTTACAACTGTTCCATAACATTAACTCCTAATGGCTCTTTAGATACCCCATTGTCATTTCCATTACATATTTTCCTCCAAGAAGTGCCCAAAGGTTTGTTTGAGAAGTAACAACTCTAAGAGCAAACACTGACTTTTTTGGAAAAAGATAAACTATTTCACTGTTCCTATGATGTTACACATTATTCAAGTAAGATTTTTCCCATTGAGTGACTTTTCTGACACTGCCCTTTGTCCATGACTGTGCACTTGAACATCTGCTCCATGTTCTTATGGAGCCCACTAATGACAAACATAAGTGAGGCCTTCCAGGACTTGTATGAAATTTTGAAAATTATGTACCGAATTGAGTTTCTAAATCACATAAAAATATTATGTCCCTGAAAACAACACATTTATTTGGAAAACTGAAAAACACGAATAGGATATTTAAAAAAGTTTATTCCAATATTTACTATTTGGTCAATATTATTTTAAAAGGTTTTTCTTAAAACAGGGACATTTTTTTACTTTTATTTCTAAATTATAAATAATGTTAAAAGCCAGTGGCCTTTCAAGAGCTAACATCCTCTTTGCAGTATTCTTTAAGATCCTGGGTCCTGTTAGTCCTTTCTGCCACTACACCTGTCAGCTAACTGCATCCTAATGACTTAGAGAAGAAGGCACTTCACCCTTAGAGAATTCAACAGAAACAAACCAGAGCTGATTCAAAATTTCTCTCCAGTGTTTCAGCTCAACTTTAAACTCAGGGTGGGAAATCACAATCTGTGAATCCGGGTTGGTGGTGAACAAATTTCTTCATGGACCAAATGTTTGATTTCTTGCTTTGGAAAGGGTAACTGATACCCTTTCCGAATGGAGAGTTTCATTGTGAAATGGCCTACATCTGCTTTCATTTAGACAATTACTTCTTTACTGTCTCTTCCAAATGAAAGTCTTTCCCAGTTCGTTGTTTTAGATGAACATCATTAAAAAAAAAAGTGTTTCTCATTTATATTTCAATTTTGCTTGAATTTAAAATATTTTCTTTGTTGTCGACCATTTAGGTTGTCAAATTTATAGATTTGTTTTTTTTAAATCATTTTAAGACCAGAGCACTCCTTGGGCAATGCCCACATCTCCTTTGCATGAAAGGGAGTGTCCTAAGTGAGAGCTGATGTCCAAATAGTTCCCTATATCTAGCTGCCATTCACAGGGACCTATCTGATGGGTCATTACTGGATATTAAATAGTTGGACTATTTCCCTGGCCCTAATCCAACCCTCAGTGGTTATTCCCACAGCTCCTAAGAAGCTGGCAGCTAAATGCTCTCCAAGAATTGCTCCCGGTAGATTGCTCCTGCCCCTCAGCCCACCCCATCTGCCTTGCCCACCAACCTGAGTCTACTGCCTGGGAAGATGAGGCTTGTTTCCTTGCCTCAATTTGAGGTTCACCACATGAGTCACCCTAGCCCCAGAGTTCCCAGTGGGATCATCTAAGGCTTTTGTGTGGCTACATTACAGTGCAATCTTCTTTTGCTGAGTGCTAATTCCTTTATGTATCTTCTGTAGCTATTGATACCAGGGGCCTTTCATGATAAACTTTCTGTGTATGTTTATGTTATGTTGCACCAACAATGACATTTTCACAGTGTGAAAATTTTGGGTAAATATAATAGTAGCATAGAAAGATCTTACTTGGGCAAAATAAGGTTTCAGAAATTCCCAGAACAAATCAATTGATAATCCTAAAAATCCTAAATACAGTGCCATAATTCTTGTACCTATGAAGAACATTTTATATATATATGGCTGTAGTATATACAGTCACATTTATAACTGCTCAGTTAAGTTTTATTTTGCATTTCTCTGATTACTAGTGATTTAGAACACTTTCTCATGTATTTATTGGTTTGCTCCATTTCCTCTGTTAAGAAGTTTCTGTTTAGCTCTCTGACCCTTTATTGATTGGGTTGTTTGTTTTTGTTACCAAGTTTTTTAAGTTCTTTGTAGATTTTGGGTGTCAGTCCTCTGTTGGAGGAATCACAGGCCATGACTATCTCCCATTCTGTATGCTATCTTGACAGTTTTGACCAGTTCCTTGGCAGTGGAGAAACTTTTTAATTTAATGGCATTCCATTTATTTATTCTCAACTTTAAATCTTTTGTTTTGGGAGTCTTGTTAAGAAAGTGTGCTTATCCTAATTTACTTCTAACAGAAGTTGTATGGTATCTTGTTTAATTACTAGTTTCTTGATCCATTTTGATTTGCTTTTAGTTCAAGGTAAGAGATAAGGATCTAATTTCAACTTCCTGCCAGTGGCTGTCCTGTTTGTCCAGCACCATTTGTTGAATAGGCTGTCTCTCCTCCATGTTATGCATTGACCCCCTTTGTCAAATATCAGATGTTTGAAGATTTGTGGGTTTGTCTCAGAGTCTTCTATTCTATTTCATTGGTTTTCATTCCTATTTTGAGATCAATACCATGCTGTTTTTGTTACTGTAGCTCTAGAGTATAATTTTAGATCTGTTATTGCAAAACCACCTGTTTCATCTTTCTTGCTTAGTAATTTTTTGGCTATTCTAGGTTTCTTGTTATTCCAAATGAATTTGACAATTGCTTTTTCTATATCTGTAAAGAATGTCATTGGTATTTTGATGGAGATTGCATTGAATCTATATAGCACTTTTGGCAGAAAGGCCATTTTAATTATTAATTCTGCCTAACCAAGAACATGGAAAGTTTTGCCATCTTTTCAGATCTTTTTCAATTTCTTTCTTCAGTGTTCAATAATTTTCATTGTAGAGCTTTTAATTCCTTTGTTAGATTAATTCCCAAGTATATATGTATTCATTTATTGTTTTTTAATTTTTTTTTTAAAAGAGAGAACCAATTTTATTTAGTTTTTCATGTGGCTTTTGTTGCTCCGAGATTTCATTGTGTATGTGGTACTGGGGTTTGAACTCATGTATCCGCGCATGCCAGGCAAGTGCCGTAACCGCTGAGCCACTGTTCCAGCCCCCAAGTATTTATTTTGAGGATACTGTGAATAGGACTGATTTCCTGATGTCTCCGTCTGCCCTATTATTTTGAGCATATAGGAAAGGTATTGATTTATGGGTGTTGATCTTATAGCCTGCCACTTTGGTAAACCTGTTTATAAGTTCAAGTAGTTTTCTGGTGGAGTTTTTTTGGGTCTTCCAGATATAATATCATGTCATCAGCAAAGAGAGACAAGATCAGAGTTGAAATCAATGAAATTGAAAACAAAAAAGCAATAAAAAGAATCAGTGAAACAAAAAGCTGATTCTTCCAAAAACTAAATAAATTTTGTCTGACCCCTAGCCAAACTCACTAAAAGAAGGAGGGAAATGAAACAAATCAACAAAATCAGCAATGAAAAGTGAGCAATCACTACTGACCCCATGGAAATCCAACCGATTATCAGAACATATTATGAAAAACTATACACCTCTGAATCAGATAATCTGGATGACACAGACAAATTTCTAGACACATACAACTTTCCCAAATTGATGCGGGATGAGATTGAAAGCCTAAACAGCCCAATAGCAAGCACTGAAATCAATATAGCAATTAAAAGCTTTCCAAAGAAGAAAAGCCCAGTACCTGATGGATTACCTGCTGAGTTTTACCACACCTATGAGGAGGAGTTAATACCTCTCCTTATGAAATCATTTCAATACATTGAAAAGGAGAGAACTCTCCCAAATGCTTTTTATGAGGCAACCACAACCCTGGTACCAAAGTCCAACATAGACACATAAAAAATAAAACTACAGACCAATATCCCTGATGAACATCAACACAAAAATCCTTACAAAAAGTTCTAGCAAACCACATTCAAAAGCACATTAAGAAAATAATAATTCATCACAATCAAGTGGGCTTCATCCCAGAGATGCAAGACTTGTTCAATATACGCAAAATGTGATTAATCATTTAATGACAAAGTCATATGATCATCCAAATTGATGCAGAAAAGTCCTTTGATAAAATCCAACACCCATTTATGATCAAAACTCTGGAGAAGACAGGGATCAAAGGAATTTATCTTAAGTATGTAAAGGCCATATATGACAAACCCACTGCTAGTATAGTTAGTACTAAATGGCAAAAAGCTGATAGCATTTCCACTGAACTCAGGAACAAGACAAGGCCATCTGCTTTCATCACTTTTATTCAATATAGTCCTTGAGACCCTAACTAGACCAAGGCAAGTTAAGGAAATCAAAGGGATAAGAACAGGAAGAGAGGAATTCAGACTATCCATCATTATTTTTTTAATTTTTTTATTAATAAATTGAGTTATTGTACAATCATAAATGCATATAAAGTAACAATATGATAGGCATATATTCTTTTTTAATGAAAAAAATATAATATATATATAGTCTGAAAATTAGATTTACCCCCAAGACCCCTCCCAGTTACCCACCCTTATCCCTCTCCTCCCCTTCCCAAAACATCTCTAAAAATGTTTTAGGTTGTATGACATAACACCTTATCCAGATTTAAAAAATGAGACTAGGCCTGCTTTCTCCATGACCAGGGTCTAGCTCCAGCCTCCACAAATGAGTGAAGACATTTGACCTTTGGTTCTCTCTCTGGGTTATGCTGATTTTACTCAGCATAATTTCTTCCATAGCCATCCATTTACCTTCAAAGACTGCAATATCTTTGTTTCTAATTGCTGAGTAAAATTCCATGGTGTATATGTACCACAGTTTTTGGATTCATTCATCCACTGAGGGACATCTGGGTTGTTTCCATAATTTAGCTATTGTAAATTGAGCTGCTATGAACATAGATTTCACTGTGTCACTGTAGTGTGCTGATTCTAAATCCCCTGGAAAAACACCCAGGAGAGGAATAACAGGATCATATGGTGAGTTCATCCCTAGTTTTTTGAGGATTCTCCTTACTGCTTTCCAGAGGGGCTCTACCAGTCTGCAGTTCCACCAACAGTGTGCTAGTGTACCTATCTCTCCACAGCCCCTCCAGCATCTATTATTGTTTATTTTCTTCATTTTTGCCAATCTGACTGATGTGAGATGATATCTTAATGTAGTTTTCATTTGCATTTCTCTGATTACTAGTGATTTAGAGCACTTTCTCTTGTATTCATTGGCTTGATCAATGTCCTCTGTTGAGAAGTTTCTATTTAGCTCTTTGTCCCATTTATTGATTGAGTTGTTTGTGTTTTTGAAGTTGAGATTTTTGAGGATTTTGTAGATTCTGGATATGAGGCCCCTGTCAAAGGAATCATAGCCCATGATTCTCTCCATTTCTGTAGGAAACCTCTTGACAATTTTGATTTTTTTCCTTGGTGGTGCAAAAGCTTTTTAGCTTTATGGCATCCCAATCACTGATTTTTGACTTTACTTCCTTCACTTTAGGAGACATGTTGAGAAAGTGCCAACTCCCAAATGCTGAAGTGTTGTACCTAATTTGTCTTCCATCAGTTGCAAAGTAGCTGGTTTAATTCCTAGTTCCTTGATCCATTTTGATTTGAATCAAATTTTCTTCCCTCTTCTCTTTCTCTGTTCCTCCTTGGGCTGCCAAAATCTATGTGTTAGTTTACTTGATGATGTTCCAGAAGTTCTGTAGACTTTATTCTTTATTTTTATTCCTCTAATTTCATGTGACTTGACTTTGAATCAGTGATTCTTCTGTTTGACTGAATCTGCCATCGAAGCCCTTTCTGGAATTTTTCAGTTCAATTACTTTGCTTTTCAATTTCAGCATTATTTGATTCTTTCTTTTAACAAATTTATCTTTGTTGAAATTCTCATTTTGTTCAAAATGTTGTTTTCCTCATTTACTTAAGTTGTCTGTGTTCTTTTGTTCTGACTTAGCTGCATCTTTTTTTATTTATTGTTATTATGACTTTTTTTAAAGAATGAGGGGGGGGAAGAATGAGGCAGAGAGAAGGAGGGAGAGAGGGAGGGATAGAGAAAGTGAGAAAGAGAAAGAGAATCAATTTTATTTAAATTTTATCTGGCTTTTATTTCTCACTCACAGTTAGTATGTGGTACTGGGGTTTGAACCAGGGTCCTCGCACATGCCAGGCAAGCACTCCAACCACTGAGCCACAGCTCCAGCCCCTGACTGAGCTTCTTTATGACAATTATTTGGAATGTTTTGTCAGGCAGTGTGTAGATTTCCATTGTTTGGGATTATTTATTGGTGCTTTATTTTGTTCCTTTGGTGCCATCATGTTTCTCTGATTATTTATGATTCTTGTGGACTTTCTTTGATGTCTGTGCATTTGAGTAGGTACCTTTTCCAGTTTCTACAAACTGGCTTCAGCAGAGCACTATCCCTTTAGCATGGAGCATGTCCAGAGATTTTGAGTCAGTTGGTACCTGAGTCAGTGAATGGGATTGATGTCTAGGTTCATGAGTATAGGTTTGGATTCTGGTTTGATGGTCTAGTATTGGATTCTTAACATATAGGGGTTGGTCTGGTATTAAGAACCATTGGAATGGGCCTTATGACAAGATCTCTGGGGGTATCGCCCATGGGAAGTAACCTGGATCCTACATCTTCAGAATCAGCTCAGAGCCTGGACCTGGCGGGGCCAGCCTGGTGCTGTATTAGACTTAGTGCCTGGGCCCATAGCCAGGCAGTGAGATGATTCTGAAGGCTGGGTCCCCAAGGGTAAAACTAGAGGCTTGAGTAGACCTGCAGCCTGGAGCCATAGAGGCTGACTCAATGTTGTTTAGGGACTTGAGCTTTGATTTGGGGGTCGGCATGGCATTTGGGATTCACTGGAGCGTACCTGGTGCTGATGTCCATGGTGAGGTCAGGTGCTTAATTCACTCTCTGTCTACCCTACAGAGGGTTTTTTTTCTGTATTATGCTATATGTACTCAGAAGAAGACTGGCTTGGTTAATGTGAAACTGTGTTCTTACCTTCTTTGATGCATTTATTCCTTGTTTCTGTGTTCTACTCAAATGCCTAATCTCTCACCTGGATTCTTTAAGTCCTGTGAAGGTATTTTCATATATGAATGGTTGTCCAAATTGGTGTTTCTGTAGGAATGGGTACTGGAAACTGCTATTCTCCTATCTTTCTTATGCCACTCTCTAAATACAGCTATATTTTGAAGTGATTAACAATGGTCTACTGGAAGTAGAATAAGATTTAGACATATGATCTTCTGGACAGGGCCCTTCTTATTTGAAAGTCTCTCATCCTTTATCTTCCTCCCTCCCCTCTTTCTTGCTTTCCTACTTCCTACAGCATCCACACGACATTGTTTTGGAACTTATCCAATGAGGCATGACTTGGGAAGGACTTTACAGCTTAGTAACCACTTGCCTTATACTTTTATGTTCAGAGAAGCTTGTCACTGACTTCCCCTTCCAATGAGAAGAAAAGTTTTGGGATTTTTCGTCTTTTAAGACCAACGTGCTCTTAAATGGCAAAACGAGAAGGAAAAATAGGTAATGTTTTCTTCCATTTCAATTTGTATTTCCAATGGGGAAAAAACAATTTAACAAAGGCTTTTTAGCTCTTTCCATATATGAGTCTTCATTTTTATGTAAATTACATCTATATATTGTGATTTATTTTCCAAATTCTCTTATAGTCTCTTTTTATTTGTACCATTTGCAGTTAGTACAGATGAAATGAAAAGGAAAGTATCACCGTATAGGAGATGAACAATACTGAATTTTCTGTTATAGTTATAAAAATAATGTAGATGCATATCACTAGCATATGCAGAGCAGACAGTAAATGCGAGGGTTCAATGGAGCATTTACCATAAATTTTGAAATTTAAATTATATCCTAATAAAGCTGCTTATCTTTGTAGTGTTTATTCTTTATGTATTTTAAACCACTAGGGATTTATTCCACACTGGCATTCTGTCAGGAGGCATCAATTTTAGATTCCTGTCTCTGTTTAAATTTTATTGAATATTGTATCATTCCTGAAATGTGTCCATATTATAAAACATGAAATAGAATTTATATTGGAATAACACAGGATTGCATTTTTCTTCTAACAAGTCATCATACTCTTGTATTTATGTCAGACTCCTTCTTTGATTAAAGCAAAGTATTTTTACAAGTTTCTCTTTTTATTCTCTTAACTTTCCTGAAGGATAAACTGGGTGCATTTAAACTTCTTTTCTCTGCGGTATAAATAGTTAATACACAAAATATGTTATCACAACACAAATTCTGTTGGGATGCAGTGAATTGTAATCACACTTGGTGCTAACCTGAAGAGGAAGAGAAAAGCAGAAACAGAACCATAATTGAATTTCTATGAAAGTCATGAACCCTTCTGAAAGCCAGTTTTAGCAATCTGCTATTTGCAATCATTTGACTTGACTGATTTGAAACTTGAACTTTTGCTCTTTATAGATACTGTTCTGTAAACCTACTTCTAGGGAACATATTTAAGTTATCCAAGAGAAAACACTTAAAATGGATCTTGATAATTATAAATTAATTTGATCTGTTAAGAAGACCTGGCACAAACTCTACTTGAAACTATACTGTGAATAGGGGGTCCTAGTAACTGCAGGTTGAAAATATATTGCAAAAATGTCTTTAATAAAACCCTACAAAATTACTTCAAGGGTCCATGAATAACTTTGGCTCCTGTTTCCTCTTTTGCCCAGTAGAAGAATGGGAGAGAAGGAGTAGGTGTCTAGAACAGTAAAGAACATCTTGAAAAGTATCAAGAGTCCTGGGAGCCTCAAAGACTGTTGGGCAAAGGAAGAACAGAGACATGAATTATCAACAGAGTCTCCATCCTTTATTATTAATCATATGTGGTAGGAAGAAAAGCTGACAGACTCATCTGACAGTGCCTCACTCAGTCCTTCCGGCTCTTCAGTGTCTTGAATCCATAATCTTCTTTTATGCTTTTATGTGGCAGTAACTTCATAAGTTAAGTAAGCAGACAGGAGCTTCTGAAAGAAAACTACTTTGCTCTGTGGCCTAGGTCTTTGGTTTTGTGTTGCATGAACTACATTTTTCCTTGTTCTGTGGATGTTTCGTGTGATGCTTTGTCTTGGGACATTTTATATCAGAGACTCTGGGAAGGCTTTTGGCAGAAGAACGAGGATTAAAGCAAGTAGATTTTTCAGAGTGGAATAGCAGCATGCATGGTTACCTGAAGAAGTGTTCTGGTAACTGAAATTTGCATTACAGTGACATACTTTAATCACTGAATTCACCTAACTACACATCTTAGTGAGGAGTTTTCTTATAACCTTATACTTTGTTATAAGCAAAATAAAACTTGAAAGTTATCAACAAACATTTTGAGTTTTAATTAGCCTTTATGATGTTTATGTAAGAGGGAATTTTCTGTACTCTGATTACCCCCCACCCCATAAATGCTAGAGGATTTAGGGCAAGAAATTCCATTTCTTAAAAAAAAAGTGTTGTACAAATGCTAGATTTTTGTGTGTGCATACTTTTTTGGACCACATGGATATAATCTCTTTTCTTCTGTAAGTATGGTCTTAAATGTAGCTAGCTGTCATTTCCATTTTTTTTTTCACATGTGACCAAGTCTCTACCATGTCAGGCTGGAAGATGTTGGTGGGTGGCCTTTTCCTAATAAGGACACTGAGGAATGTGCCCCTTTTCCCGTTTGTGTGGTTATTCTTTTCACTAGAGACAAAACTCAAGGTGAGTCTGGATTTGGAGGCAAGGAGGCTTCCAATGCCTCTATGTAGGAAAGAAAAATTCCCTGTGGTCCAGCTCAGTTTCTGAAATGGATTTTGGGTTTAAAACTTCAGTTAAATAGGGGCTGGAGTGGTGGCTCAGCAGTTACAATGCTTTCCTGGCATGTGCGAGTATGCTTGTTCAAACCCCAGCACCATGTACACAACAAAGTCTCGGACCAACGAAAGGCATGTGAAAAACTAACTAAAATTGATTCTGTCTTTCTCTCTCTTAAAAAAACCAAAAAACAAAAAATAAAAAAACCCCACAAAAACCAAAAAACTTAATAACTAAGTAATTTGGACCTTTGTCCCCTTGATGCATATCTTCCTGGGGGGGTGGGAGGTGGGGATGGTCAGGCTGCATTCTACAGCAGTTGTAGTAAATGATTTAAACATTTATTTCACCTGAGCTTCAGTTTCCTAATCTGTAAACTGACTGTGAACCATGATCATGTTGTGATGATTTATTAAGGTTAAAAACATGTCTACTATGGGCTGGAGATGTATAACTCAGTGGTAGACCAGTTGCCTAAATGGCTCTGCATTTGATCTCCACCACTGCAAAAATAAACAAAACACAAACAAACAAACAAAATACCCCAAAACAAAAAACATTTCAAATATAGTGACAGAAAATATGCCAAGTCAATGATAGCTAGAATTATGGAACTAAATGATAGACCAAACATACCCTTTGTTAAGAAAACATTATGGCTACAATTAGACTTGTATATAAATGTGCTTTCTGTATATTTGCATCCTATTGGATAGCAATGTGCAAGGGAGAGTTGTGATCAGGGGTACAGGTCTGGAGGGATGCCGAGAAAGCAGGGTCAAAGTTAGGAAATGGGGCTATTTATCAAGTCCAACAAAGTTTTGAGGCCAAGTGGAAATGAAAGCATGAATAGCTCATGGTAGATAATGTCACATTCACCACCTGCTGAGGGGAAAAGTCATTTAGACTGTGCAGTACTTAAAAGACCTGTTGAAACTTTAACGTCTCCCGATTAGTGGTTCCTCGTAGCATTTGATGTTGGTCCTGCAAATGAGGACTCCCTCTTCTAGTGGACAGCATGAGAGTCTCCCCAACTTGTGTTAATACTCTCCTCCCAATGTGTGCTACCCATGCAGTCTGAATGGGATTGACCGCTTCCCTAGCCTGGCTAGATATACGCCAAGAGGGTAATCCCACTTTTTTCCCCCTCCTCCTCCTGCTTGTCTAGAAGTAATCCCACTTTTTTGCCATGGTTCTAGTAATTAAGGTCTAAGTAATTGATGCTGTTCATCACTGATGAGATGGGGAAATGTCAAAACTTCTACAGTCATGGTGCGCTGAGCCACCTGTCAGATAGAGCTGATTGTGAAATATACTCTCTTTTATGACATCAATGTATAAACCAACTCTGAAGCTCACCTGCCTCTGAACTTTTCCAAAAGATGGACTAATCCATTTTTATAATGTGACATTTCTTCTTAATTGTAGTTGCTAACATCTTGCTGCATATAATGGTTCCGTGTCTCCAAGCACACCAGATTTCAGAAGCTCACTCATTATGCATGACATTGCTAGTTGAGACTAATGTACCATCAGTAAGGCTGACATAAAGAGGAAAGTGCACAAAAAGTTGTGCTGCACAGGGTTAAAGGGGATACAGGGAAATAAAAACCTTGGTCTTGCAAGGATGGCAGATAGCTCAAAAGTTTGAAAAGGAACTTATTTTTAGTAATATACTAAGGCAGAAGAGGGACCAAAATGACTGTTTGGGAGAAAAGTACATAATTTTCATATCTAGCTTTGAAGTTCTAAATCATAATTCTCCCTTTCCCACCAAAGCTTTCAGTACATTATTTTAAACACAAAAGCCTTGCACAAGTGCATAGATCTGGTGGGAAAATAAAACCAGAAGTTTGAGCTTTAAATCTGGGTTGACATGCTACAGGATGAGATTGGAGTAATTTATAAACAAAAATAGGAGCTCAGAGCCAGAAGTTGATCTAAATTCCTAAGACTTCAATTCCTGTGAATCCTTGGAATAACTGAGGAATGATGAACTATTTCCTCACAGAGGTGTCAGCTGTGGGATGTGACTTCAGCCTGTTTAGTTTGACTGAAGACAGAGATTTTTTGGAAAAACATTTGGGTTGTATGCAAAAAGGAAAAAAATTACATTATACATGCTTTTTAAAATTTTTAACAAAAATAAGTCTAGCCTGTCAAAGATTAGGGGTGAAACTATTTCCAATTTCAAATTGAAGTTGAAAAGAACTAAATTATTGTATTTAAAATGAATGATTTTGATGTTGATTGTTTTTATCAGTCCTATTATGATTTTAATCCACCTCCCGTGTCACTTTAGGCACAGATAGTATTGATTGTCTTGTTCAAATAGTAAGCGATGCACATTTGTCTATGTTCTCATATTGATTGTAAGCCCATTTTCTGTGTTTTATATTTAGGAAAGTAGTCATGCCTTTGTGTACCTAACAGAGTTTGAGTTCACTTTGTACCATAGAGAACTAGCTTTATTCTATAAATATGAAAAGACCAGGTCTGAGCTAGAACAAAAAGTCAGAGCAGGAAAATGTCAGCATTACAAAGTGTAGCTTTTCAAATTTATTTTCAGATTTGGTATAGAAAAAAGAAGCCAACTGTAATTTTTCTACATTATTAGCCTCATATCATATGTCTTCCATAGAAAATTGTAAGTTCCAATAGAGTTACAATAGAAATGGAAGTTGAAAGTTATTTTTTCCCAATTCTAATTTAGACCATGTAGCAAGAAATAAGGAAAAAAGGAAGAACAGTCTCCAGTCATACTTAGCTGAGGCTGAAAAGGTTCTCAGATTTCTTTGATTCAATCAAGATTGTTCTGAGGATTTGGGGGTGTAGCTCAGTGTTGGAGAGCTTTTCTATCAGGGTGCGGGTTCTGGGTTCTGTCGCTGGTACCAGACTGTACTGAGGAAAGATTAGTGTGAGGCATAAACAGACTGGAGCTGTTGACTTCTTTCCACCAAAACCAGCCTGAAGTCACCTGTGTTTCTCTCACCACCCAAGTAGCTTCTGTCTGGTTTATAATCTGGTTTATAATCTATCTCTGCACTAACAAAGGAAAAGATAGGGGTCGGGTGGGTGGAGGAGGGAGCACAGTTCTCAGTGAACACAGAGGGATTCCAGCAAGTCACTAAAGCTCATATTGTTGAAGGACAATATAGGAGAAACACAGTAAGTAAAAAGGCTATAAAAATTTATAGTACATTCGTGTCCCTGGCATAGATAATCATTTATTAAGGAAAAAAGCATAAGAAAAATATATAATGCCAGAAGATAAGCAATGATTTTTGTCAGAAGTGTTGGAATTATGAGCCATTTTAAAAATAGAAGTCTTCTTTTTAGTTTTTTATTTTAAAAGAGTTTTTAAAATTTAAGTGGCTTTTTGTTGCATATTTAGAAAAACATGTAAATGTCTTGGTTAGAATAAAAGATATTGAAGATAGTTATATAATATCTGAAAGGCAACCAGACTTGTACTCATGTAGATCAGAAAAGGGAAATATATTTTTAAAAAGGTTCATATGCACAATGTGAACTTCAGATTCCAGAGTCCTTACGGGTACCTCTGAACTAAGGAGACGGTTGAAGTCTGGGCCTCAGAGTCCCTGTGCTTTGCCAGACTCAAGAACACTCTAATACTGCCCACTGTCTTATTATCCACTGTGTGAAGAAACCCAAACATTTTGCTGTGGTTTAAAGAGGAGGTGTCCCCCAAAAGTTCATTTGTGAGACAGTGCAAGAAGGTTGAGAGGTGAAAGGACTGGGTTACAAGAGCCTTAACCTAATCAGCACATTAACACCCTGAATGGGATTAACTTCATGGTAACTGTAGGTAGTTACCTACATGGCTGGAGAAATAGGTCATTGGGGACATGGGCACCCTGGAATGACGTATGGATATCCTTCCTATTGAGGCTCACAGCTTTATTATACATAAAACATATGAAAAGCTGCCACTGACTTAAATAAGAGGATTGTAGGAGCAATGTCACTACTGCCATTTGCATCCCATAAATATTCTCCTCTTGCTAACATTATTCTGGTATTGAATAAATGCAGATGTGGGATTAGGTGTTTGGGTTTCTTTAAGATAAATCCGGTCATAATCATGTAGTATTGTTTTTCAATAAGCTCTGCAAATACATTAGGAAAAGAAGGTTTAATCAGGAAAGAGAAACACATCCATGTTAAGTACTTTCCTTGCAGCAGTGCGGAATGCCTAAAGATGGCCTACTCATTGTGAATCACAGGGAGGCAATGTCTAGTGACTTTCAGGAGCAGGGACAGGAACTAGGAGAGTCCATGGATAATCTACTTGATTGGTGTGGCGGCAGGTTGTTTGGTAATGGTAACTAGCCCAATTAACTGTGTAATTCTACATTCATTCCTTGCAGGCAGAAGATAACCTAATGAAAAGACAGGCAATCTTCTCTGGAAGACATTTTCTGTACATATTCTAAAATCTAATTTTAACCTAATGGAAATCAGTAGATGCATATTTTTATTTTCAATGGCTTCTTTTTAGAAATGTATTTACTTATCTTGCTGGGTAGATGGAGTTCCATAGTCATTTTTAAGACAGTGCATTGCATTTGATGCTTTTGGGGCATACCCTACAACAGACCATGGACTGCACGCAAAGCTCACCTGTGTGAACTTTGCCCTTCTCCTGATCTTTACTGTGACCACTCATGAGCCATCTCAACCAGGTGGTCATGCCGCTATGTCTTCATTGCAGACCGTGCCCAGGGACCCACTGTCATGGGAGTACAAAAACTGGCCTTCCTACGCTAAGGAGGGATCACTCCCGTGGTCTCCAGCGGACACCACATCCTCACTCACCTTCTCTCTTTTGACTTAATTCACTTGCCTCATTTCATTTCAGGTTCTCCCTGAGAGTTGTCTCTCAGTAAACCTCTTTCGCAAAAGTCCCCTGCTCAGGCTGTAGGCTAGCACCATGGTGAATTCAGTTATCACATTGAAAAAATCAAAAGCACGCATTTTCAAGTAGATGTTTTTGCTTGCATATTTCAGACATATCAAGAGTGTTTTTCTGTTACTCCTGCTTTCATCTAACTTGAAGAAAATTTGCAACTGAGAATTTAGCCTAAATATTATTTGGGATGAAACTATCAAACCAAGGTTTATCTGATGTCTGTGACTCTAGATAGTCTAATCTGTCCACTAGACATAGATTTCAATTAGATTGTGGAATTATTAAGAAATGAGTTTATTTTGGAAAGGGCTTATTTTATTATAATCCTTATTATTTGGAAAGGTTGTTGCTGGCTGGAAGTTCAATCTCCTCTCAGTGGGAGGGATGTATGTCTCTAGCAGAGTCACATAGTTTCTTTATTGATCATCTTGCCTTTCAGTTAGGGGTCTAGGAGCCTGCAGAGTGACTTTCATCTAAGATGACAGGAATCCTCACTTTAAAGTTAGATTCCTCCTCTTGCTTCCCCTTGTGGATTATTCAGGTTGCATTTGTCTGATTTTTTTTTCCGTCCCCTAAATTTGGAATAAACCCTGTCTTCATTATAAGATTATTGTATCTCCTCTCCTCCTTCCTTTATCACATGTGTAGAGAAGCTATAGAGTGAAGTAATTACGAATGCCAGATTTGGGTCCCCTTTCTTGAATTGAATGCTGCTCCCAACACCACTAGCTCTGGGCCTTAGAACAATTGTTGAATTACTCTATGTTTTTGGTTGCTTATCTGTAAAAATACTCTTGGTTTTGAGTTGATTCATTGAGTTAATACATACATACTATTTTTACCAGTGCCTGTTAATAGTTATTCACAGTTACTTGTTTTTCCTACTCTATACAAGGCATTCTGAGCCTTAGCTCACAGATTTAACCTTCTTATTGGAGAAAAGAGAGCCCTTTGGGAATCCCAGAAGCCTCTGCGCTCAGAGGGTCCTGCCTTCTCTGTTCCCCTCCTGCTTTTCGGGTCTCATGCCATCACATCCCACACTCATCTGAGGAAGAGGTTGTTACAGGCTCATGGCGTTGACTCCAGGGGTCATGATCTGCTGCAGACCTGTGGGCAGCTGTTCTTTCTGTGCTTAACATGCACTGCGACATACGTTCTTTGCCACCAACTCCCCCTTCCCCAGGCCCCTAACCCTCCGGGGCTCCCTGTGGGGAGTGGATCCTCATCACTCTGCATTAGATCCTCTTTCCTTGCTCAGGTCAAATAAACAAAGACAGTTGATCCCAGCCAGGGTTATTTACCACGATCTTACGGTACTAACATATTGTTCATTTGGACGTTCTCCTTCATCCTTCAGTCTAAATTTAAGCATAGATTACCTGAATTTTCCTAAAACTGAAGAAATTCTTTTAAGAAATACAAAATATCTCATAACAAAAAGAACCAAAGTACTATGCAAATAGCATTTCGACTAATATATTCTATATGAAAAAATAAATAAATATTTTCTTTTTCATTAATGATAGAAGCTACTCATTGCTATTGAAGGCAATTTTGAAAACAGAATAAAGAAAAAGCACACGTCACCTTATGGAGGGAGACAGTATTTTGGTAACTTCTTTCAAAAATATTTTTTCTCTTGAAGAAATGTTGTAACTACATTTCTTATTTTTTGACTATGTTACAATTTCATTTCTTATCTGAATGTTATGATATATTTTGATTTCCATTATTTTTATTACTTTAAAATGTTTCTTCTCCACAGTGTGCAGAGAACTTAAAATTTTATATATATGTCTTTTTTTGCATAGGTGGGAGTGATGCTAAATACTAACTGGAATGATTCAATGATTATTAGAAATCACTATCTATTCCCTCTTCTGGGTATTTTCCCAGAGGAGTTAGAGTCAGCACATTACAGTGACACTGCAAAATCTATGTTCACAGCAGCTCAATTTACAATAGCTAAAGTATGGAACCAACCCAGATGCTCCTCACTGGATCAATGTATCCAAAAGCACATATATACACACACACAATGGAATTCTGCTCAGAAATTGGTAAATGGATGGCAATGGAAGAAATCATGCTGAGTGAAGTTAGCCAAACCCAAAGACTCAAGGTTTCTCTCATTTGTGGAGGCTGGAGCTAAACCCAGGCTTGGGTGAAAGGTTGTCAGACTTATGTGTTAGACCCAGCAGAAGCGTAGCAACATATCATCTAGGGCAACTGTAGATACTTGGGATGGGAAGGGGTGGCGGGGACCGTTTCCACCATGCTGTTTGACAAGGTCCAGGCATTGGGAAGGGGTTGGTGAGGCCACCATTCCAGGAAATTGCCACTGTTATCTCTCCTAGGATGTTTTCTTATAATGATCATACTTATAACTATACATTTGCAAATTAAATTTCCATGAAAATTTGTTAATGACGATATAGATTATTATAGAAGCAATATTACTTCATTAGGTCTGTGGAGTCTGGGAGATGATGAGAAATGCCTCAATAAATGTATTAACACCATACTGAAAAAGCCAAAAATCCAACTTTGAAAAGGTCTTAAGAAAATTACATTTACAGGAATTACTCTCACCCATGTTGACTACATCTATCTTGTTAATGCTTTACCAGTTAAACAGCAAGAGACAAATAACAGGAAGTTTGTTGTTCCTACAGTACAGGGACCACCATTTGTGGCCTATAGTATTGGAGGACATTTGTGGTATCCACCTAGAGGAGCCCAAGTAAATAATTATTAAGACCATTCACACACAGACCCACCATTGCCTTTTACAGGAATATATAATGAATATGGAGTATGTATTGTTAATATTAAAGGCAAATGGACTAATGGCCAGCGCCTGCCCTTTCTTCAAAAGACTTGGATGTCAGGGGTCTCCTTGGAGATATAGGACAAAGGAACAAAGAAACAGCATATGTAAACAGTTACACAAATATTATCTTAAAATCAAGTGCCCACACTGCATACTATATGAGTGATTAAGGAACATGATGTTTTTCTACTTCTCATTTTGCCTTTGTTTTTAAATAGTTTAAGTTTCTACTTCTTAGATAATAGTAAGGACAAATACTTTTTGTAGGATTAAGAATCAAGGTTACTAATAGTAGGGTTACAACACATAATCTTAGTTAATATAAAACTGTAATACAATGCTAAATTGCTTGCTTGGAAAAGGGTATTAAAGCTAGACAATATTGTGTTGCTTAAAATAAGAAAATTTCCCAGTAAAACATTTATGCAAATATACTTCTGAGTAAATATGGAAAGCTGACCTTAATGTACTCTTTAAGTGTAACATGGACACAGGGTGTAATGTCTCAAAAATACACTTGAAGGAAAAAGAATAAGGAACATTGTGGTTAATGACAAATCTTGAAGTTATATGATGGTGACTTGTATCCTGCTTGCTTTCACATGCCTATTGTACTAAATGATATATAAGGGAGATCAGAATAAAACTGAGCAGCACTGGCTTCAAGTTGCTCCAGGGGTTCATGTTGTTCCTCTGCGCCAACTCAATTCATCCTTCAGGGATCCTCTGAGTTGCTGGGGCTGGCTCTCGGCAAAGGGGGAAGGGGACAGGTGGGGAGAGGGGAGGATAAGGAGGGATCTAGGGAGAAAACCAACAATGTAGCATACTCTTTACCCTTCTGAGAATCCAAATAATACTTATGCAATCGTTTAATTCAGGAAAATTCACAATCTAAGCATTTATTTCACTTGTAGTAGCAAAATATAAAGAATCAAGAGAATGGGGAGTGGGCGATGTGGGGGTAATTCTGGTTTAAGAACAAATGGCTATCATATTGTTACTTTATGTAAAAATCAGAAATGTGGGGTGTTCAGCACCAAATGTGAGTTCAGGTGCAGATGTTCAAAAAGGAGTCAGACCTAAAGCTGAGCAAAGTCGTTTTTTATTGGGATAGGTGGCTCTTAGGCCATGTTCACCAGTCCCCCAGAGTGAGGGTGGGCAGGGGAAGTGGCATGTGGCCCCGGCTGGGCAGCGACTTTATAGTCTGGGGTGGGCAGGGGAAGTTTGAGGGGTCTCTTCCCTCAGGGATTTGCTGGGGACTCTATCCATCATCAGGGGATTGGGAGATGACTTTTGGGTTTATCTGCCAGCATCTGATTGGTTGTTCCTTCGCTCACAGGCTGCCCCCATCCAGCACCTGAAATCAACCTAACACTTTATATGCATTTATGATTGTACAATAACTCAACTCCTTAATATAACTTTTTACAAAAAGAAACCTCTATTCTGGAAGGAAGGGGAAAAAGGAAGGAATGATAGACACTTTTTCTTGAAATCTTTCCACCAAATGTAGAATTAAAGTATTTTAGAGCAGAATGAGGTTGTCAGATTCATTTACTCCAATCATCTTATTTAAATAATGAGGATACACAGCCCAGGGGTTTTATGCCTTGTGTAAGGTTATAACCTTGACAGTTCCCTCTTTTGCTGAATTTCTCCATCATAATTCCCATTTTTTAAGGGTAAGTTACACAAATTGTGATCTTTCTGACAGTGCATTTGAGTAGAAAAATTTCCTTGAAATGTGGTGTGAGACTTCTACCTTCTGTCTTTGTAATATATTTGTAGTTTTAGATCAGCTTTGCCAATATTCATTCTATCTTAATGACTGTGTTTTCTGAGAATTTGGCATTGTCTAGTATGATCTAAAGAAGATACTGGAGCATTTAGAACCATAATTTTGACAACTATCCTGGAAACTTTCATATTCAAATAGTTTTCTTTGTGAAATGATTGCCTAGCATTTTTCGTCCCAGCTGGATGATGGCTTGCTATGCATCAGAATTAAGCAAACTCCCAATTAAACTTGTCATTTAATTGAATTAATTAAACAGTATACATTGATGAGAAATATATTGGAATCTCAAAATATTCCACCATTTCCAAATTTATGTAGAGAGAGCACCATCTTCTTAAAGCTCCGTACTGCAAAACCCAAGAGTTAGTATTACTAGGATTTTCATCTGTGAAAACATTGACTCAATTCCTGAATTTTAGCTCTTGTTTCTACTATTGCTACCTTCTTTCCTAGCTGATTTTTCTCCTTGCCTCTTCATATTCAAATCCAAGCTTGAAAGGAAAGAGATTGAATTATCCACAGTCTCCTATAGTCTATTGGTGAGGTTTTGTTGTTTCTGTGCCTCTGTTTAGAATAGATAATTGTTAGGAGTTAATTTCTTTTTTCAATTGAAGAGAGACCTCTAGATCTCTGGAGTGACCTCACCTCTGCCAGTGCAGACCAAGTAGGTTAGTAGGATTTAAGCCATAAGTCAAAGGTGATTTGGAGGAACATGAAAGAAGATGGTTGAGTGGAAGTTGCTGGTATGTTTATGGAGATA